>JAGTYA010000599.1:0-21386 GCA_024291935.2 Okapia johnstoni | reverse complement strand
TCAAGGGGCCAGTTCCCGGCCGCAAGACCAAAGGTCCCCGAGGAACGCCCCGACGGCAAGCGAGGCGTGGAAGCGAGGCCGAGGGGAAGCCCAGCAGCCCCTGGCGATGTCAAAGGAGGCCTGGGATTCCCGGAGGCCAGAAGAGAGGCTCCCCGAAGCGCCTCCTGGCGAATCCCGAGGCTGCTCCCGACCCCTGCTCTCTCGAAAGGAGGCATGACGACCCCGCTGGGCTAACGGGGGAGACGGGCCGGGGTACCCGCCGCAACTCGAGAATGCACCGCCGCAAGTCGAGAACACCCCCGTGAGGCCACGCCCATAGAGGGAGGAGGCGCTTTTCCCTTGCAGGGCATGGAGAGCATGCCCCTGGCACCTGTTCCGGCTCCGAACGGGGCTTGACTCCTTGCGGGCGACTCCAGGTGTCCCCCGAGATCCCCGGGCCAAACCTGCCAAGAAAGCGGGGCTTCCCGCCACACCGCGAGGGCGTCCCCCGGGCTCCCCCCCTTGCGAGACGGGGCCCTTGGGATCTGCAGCGACGCGAGAGCCGTCCTGCCTTCTCTCTGGCGCTGCAACGGAGGCTGGACTCCCTCTAGGCGCCCCCAGAGGTTCCCTGGGATACCCGTGTCCCCAGGCGAGCGGAACCCTGAGTCTCCAGAGGCCGCTCGCGAGGGGCCCCCGTCGCCGTCGGCCCCTCCTCTCGAAAGGGGGGTCCAATCCCCTTCCTGAATGCCATCGCAATCCCTACATTCCCTCGCACCTCCAGAGCGGGACTCTCGCCTCTCCTGAGGTTCGAGAAGAGGCCCCAAGGGGCCAGTTCCGGCCGCAAGACCAAAGGTCCCCGAGGAACCCCCCCGTCGGCAAGCGAGTCCAGTTCCCTGGACGTGAGGCGAGGGGAACCCAGCAGCCCCTGTCGATGTCAAAGGAGGCTGGGACCTTCCAGAGGCAACAAGAGAGGCTCCCCGAGGCGCCACGCCCCCGATTCAAGAGGCCACCCTCGCTTCCCCCTGCGCCGCGCGGAAAGCACGGCCTTCGCCCCAGCATTACGAGGTGGAATGCCCGATTCCCTTTGGCTGTGACCGAAGAGAAAGACTGAGTCCCCATCGACTCCCTGGAGGCCACCCCACAGTGCCAGTTTATACCTGTCCCCTCCCCCCCTTTCGGGGACCCCCTGACTGTCCCTAGCTCCAATGCCGACTCGACACCCAGGGCGCTGCAGCGCTCCTGGCGAATCCCGAGGCCTGCTCCGGGCCCCATGCCGCTCGAAAGGAGGCAGGGCGACCCCGCTAGGGCTAACGGGGGGACGGCCGGGTTACCCGCCGCAACTCGTAGAATGGCATCGCCGCAAGTCGAGAAACACCCCGTTGAGGCCACGTCCCCATAGAGGAGAGGAGGCGCTTTTCCTTGCAGGGCTTGGAGACCAGCCCCGCTACCAGTTTCTCGCATTCCGAACTGATGCTTGTCGCAGTGCGGTCGACTACAGGGTCCAGTTCCCCGCGAGATTCCCCGGAAAACCCTGCCAAAAAGCGTGGCGTCCCAGCCTCACCGCGCGAGCTTCCCCCGTCCCCCCTCTTTGCGAACCGGGGGCCCTTTGATCTGCAACGACGCGAGAGCCGTCCTGGCCTTCTCTCTGTCGCTGAAACGGAGGCTGGACTTCCGATAGCGCCCCAAGGTTCCAAGGGATTAGCCCGTGCCTCACAGGCGATCGAACACAGCTTATCCCGGAGGCCGCTCGCGAGGCCCCCCCCATCGCCGTCGGTCCCCGTGCCTCTCGAGAAGGGGTCCAATCCCTTCCTGAATGTCCAGCGCCATCCCTACATTCCCCATTGCTCCACCAGAGCGGGCTCTCGCCTCATCCGTGAGGTTTCGAGAAGAAGGTCCCCAAGGGGCCTGTTGCCGACCGACAACACACAAAGTGCCCCCCCCGAGACCCCCATCGCAACAGAGTCCATTTCCCTGGACGTGAGGCGAGGGGAAGCCCAGCAGGCCCTGGCGATGGTCAAAAGAGGCCTGTTACTTTCTCAGAGGCATCAAGAGAGGCTTCCCCAGGCCGCAGCCCCCCGAATCAGAGAGGCGCCACCCCACCTTTCCGCCTGCGCCGCGCGGCGCGAAAAGCACGTCATTCAGCGCCTGCATTCGAGTGGAAGCACGATTGCACTGGCTGTGACCCGGAGAGAAAGGAATTAGTCCCTGCGACACTCCCTGGAGGCCAACCACACCACATGCCGAGGTATAACCTTGTCCCCTATACCCACTCCGAGTACCCCCGAGTGTCCTAGATCCATGACTGACTCAACCATTGGCGCAGCAGCACTGCCGGAGCTAAGTACCCAGTGCTTGCTCGGGCACCGGGCCGCTTCGAATGAGAGGCATGGCGACCCACCGCCCGCTGTCTAACTGGGATACAGCCTAACAACCGCCGCAACTCCAGAAATGCACCGCCTCAGGTCCGAGAACACCACCGTGAGAGCCCTCGCTCATATGGAGGAGCGCTTTTCCCGTGCAGGCAATGGAACATCCCCTCTCCAGGTCCGGCTCCGGAACAGCGGCTTGACTCCTTGCGGGCACTCAAGGTTCCCCCAATCGCCCGGGCCAACCCTCCAAAAATCTGCTTCCCCCACATCCGCGAAGTCTCCCCCGCCCCCCGTCCTTGCGAGACAGGCCCATTAGATATGCAGGCGACCGAGAGCACGTCCGCCTTTGCTCATCTGCTCGCAATCGGAGCTGACTCCCTCTACCCCCCAGAAGTGTTCCCTGGATGCCCGGACCCTCCCTTAGGCAGCGAACGCCTAGCTCCCAAGGCCCATCGCGAGGGCCCCCCGTACTCCGGCGGCCCCTCCTCTCGAAAGGGGGTCCAATCCCCATTCCGAATGGCCCATCCTATCCCTACAATTCCCCGCTCCTCCAGACGACTCTCGCCTCTCCTGAGGTTCGAGAAGAGGCCCCAAGGGGCCAGTTCCGGCCGCAAGACCAAAGGTCCCCGAGGAACCCCCATCGGCAAGCGAGTCCAGTTCCCTGGACGTGAGGCGAGGGGAAGCCCAGCAGCCCCTGGCGATGTCAAAGGAGGCCTGGACTTCTCAGAGGCAACAAGAGAGGCTCCCCGAGGCGCCACGCCCCCGATTCAGAGAGGCCACCCCCGCTTCCCCCTGCGCCGCGCGGAAAAGCACGACCTTCGCCCCTGCATTCGAGGGGAAGCCCGATTGCCCTTGGCTGTGACCGGAGAGAAAGGCTGAGTCCCCTCGACTCCCTGGAGGCCACCCCACAGGTGCCAGTTATACCTGTCCCCTCCCCCCCTCCGGGGACCCCCGAGGGTCCTAGCTCCATGCCTGACGCGGACCCAGGGCGCTGCAGCGCCTCCTGGCGAATCCCGAGGCTGCTCGGGCCCTGTCCCGCTCGAAAGGAGGCATGGCGACCCCGCTGGGCTAACGGGGGAGACGGGCCGGGGTACCCGCCGCAACTCGAGAATGCACCGCCGCAAGTCGAGAACACCCCCGTGAGGCCACGCCCATAGAGGGAGGAGGCGCTTTTCCCTTGCAGGGCATGGAGAGCATGCCCCGGCACCTGTTCCGGCTCCGAACGGGGCTTGACTCCTTGCGGGCGACTCCAGGTGTCCCCCGAGATCCCCGGGCCAACCTGCCAAGAAAGCGGGGCTTCCCGCCACACCGCGAGGGCGTCCCCCGGGCCCCCCTCCTTGCGAGACGGGGCCCTTGGGATCTGCAGCGACGCGAGAGCCGTCCTGCCTTCTCTCTGGCGCTGCAACGGAGGCTGGACTCCCTCTAGGCGCCCCCAGAGGTTCCCTGGGATACCCGTGTCCACAGGCGAGCGGAACCCTGAGTCTCCAGAGGCCGCTCGCGAGGGGCCCCCCGTCGCCGTCGGCCCCTCCTCTCGAAAGGGGGGTCCAATCCCCTTCCTGAATGCCATCGCAATCCCTACATTCCCCGCACCTCCAGAGCGGGACTCTCGCCTCTCCTGAGGTTCGAGAAGAGGCCCCAAGGGGCCAGTTCCGGCCGCAAGACCAAAGGTCCCCGAGGAACCCCCATCGGCAAGCGAGTCCAGTTCCCTGGACGTGAGGCGAGGGGAAGCCCAGCAGCCCCTGGCGATGTCAAAGGAGGCCTGGACTTCTCAGAGGCAACAAGAGAGGCTCCCCGAGGCGCCACGCCCCCGATTCAGAGAGGCCACCCCCGCTTCCCCTGCGCCGCGCGGAAAAGCACGACCTTCGCCCCTGCATTCGAGGGGAAGCCCGATTGCCCTTGGCTGTGACCGGAGAGAAAGGCTGAGTCCCCTCGACTCCCTGGAGGCCACCCCACAGGTGCCAGTTATACCTGTCCCCTCCCCCCCTCCGGGGACCCCCGAGGGTCCTAGCTCCATGCCTGACGCGGACCCAGGGCGCTGCAGCGCCTCCTGGCGAATCCCGAGGCTGCTCGGGCCCCTGTCCGCTCAAAAGGAGGCATGGCGACCCCGCTGGGCTAACGGGGGAGACGGGCCGGGGTACCCGCCGCAACTCGAGAATGCACCGCCGCAAGTCGAGAACACCCCCGTGAGGCCACGCCCATAGAGGGAGGAGGCGCTTTTCCCTTGCAGGGCATGGAGAGCATGCCCCGGCACCTGTTCCGGCTCCGAACGGGGCTTGACTCCTTGCGGGCGACTCCAGGTGTCCCCCGAGATCCCCGGGCCAACCTGCCAAGAAAGCGGGGCTTCCCGCCACACCGCGAGGGCGTCCCCCGGGCCCCCCTCCTTGCGAGACGGGGCCCTTGGGATCTGCAGCGACTCGAGAGCCGTCCGTCTCTCTGGCGCTGCAACGGAGGCTGGACTCCCTCTAGGCGCCCCCAGAGGTTCCCTGGGATACCCGTGTCCACAGGCGAGCGGAACCCTGAGTCTCCAGAGGCCGCTCGCGAGGGGCCCCCCGTCGCCGTCGGCCCCTCCTCACGAAAGGGGGGTCCAATCCCCTTCCTGAATGCCATCGCAATCCCTACATTCCCTCGCACCTCCAGAGCGGGACTCTCGCCTCTCCTGAGGTTCGAGAAGAGGCCCCAAGGGGCCAGTTCCGGCCGCAAGACCAAAGGTCCCCGAGGAACCCCCATCGGCAAGCGAGTCCAGTTCCCTGGACGTGAGGCGAGGGGAAGCCCAGCAGCCCCTGGCGATGTCAAAGGAGGCCTGGACTTCTCAGAGGCAACAAGAGAGGCTCCCCGAGGCGCCACGCCCCCGATTCAGAGAGGCCACCCCCCCTTCCCCTGCGCCGCGCGGAAAAGCACGACCTTCGCCCCTGCATTCGAGGGGAAGCCCGATTGCCCTTGGCTGTGACCGGAGAGAAAGGCTGAGTCCCCTCGACTCCCTGGAGGCCACCCCACAGGTGCCAGTTATACCTGTCCCCTCCCCCCCCTCCGGGGACCCCCGAGGGTCCTAGCTCCATGCCTGACGCGGACCCAGGGCGCTGCCGCGCCTCCTGGCGAATCCCGAGGCTGCTCGGGCCCCTGTCCGCTCGAAAGGAGGCATGGCGACCCCGCTGGGCTAACGGGGGAGACGGGCCGGGGTACCCGCCGCAACTCGAGAATGCACCGCCGCAAGTCGAGAACACCCCCCGTGAGGCCACGCCCATAGAGGGAGGAGGCGCTTTTCCCTTGCAGGGCATGGAGAGCATGCCCCGGCACCTGTTCCGGCTCCGAACGGGGCTTGACTCCTTGCGGGCGACTCCAGGTGTCCCCCGAGATCCCCGGGCCAACCTGCCAAGAAAGCGGGGCTTCCCGCCACACCGCGAGGGCGTCCCCCGGGCCCCCCTCCTTGCGAGACGGGGCCCTTGGGATCTGCAGCGACGCGAGAGCCGTCCTGCCTTCTCTCTGGCGCTGCAACGGAGGCTGGACTCCCTCTAGGCGCCCCCAGAGGTTCCCTGGGATACCCGTGTCCACAGGCGAGCGGAACCCTGAGTCTCCAGAGGCCGCTCGCGAGGGGCCCCCGTCGCCGTCGGCCCCTCCTCTCGAAAGGGGGGTCCAATCCCCTTCCTGAATGCCATCGCAATCCCTACATTCCCTCGCACCTCCAGAGCGGGACTCTCGCCTCTCCTGAGGTTCGAGAAGAGAGGCCCCAAGGGGCCAGTTCCGGCCGCAAGACCAAAGGTCCCCGAGGAACCCCCATCGGCAAGCGAGTCCAGTTCCCTGGACGTGAGGCGAGGGGGAGCCCAGCAGCCCCTGGCGATGTCAAAGGAGGCCTGGACTTCTCAGAGGCAACAAGAGAGGCTCCCCGAGGCGCCACGCCCCCGATTCAGAGAGGCCACCCCCGCTTCCCCCTGCGCCGCGCGGAAAAAGCACGACCTTCGCCCCTGCATTCGAGGGGAAGCCCGATTGCCCTTGGCTGTGACCGGAGAGAAAGGCTGAGTCCCCTCGACTCCCTGGAGGCCACCCCACAGGTGCCAGTTATACCTGTCCCCTCCCCCCCCCCGGGGACCCCCGAGGGTCCTAGCTCCATGCCTGACGCGGACCCAGGGCGCTGCAGCGCCTCCTGGCGAATCCCGAGGCTGCTCGGGCCCCTGTCCGCTCGAAAGGAGGCATGGCGACCCCGCTGGGCTAACGGGGGAGACGGGCCGGGGGGGTACCCGCCGCAACTCGAGAATGCACCGCCGCAAGTCGAGAACACCCCCGTGAGGCCACGCCCATAGAGGGAGGAGGCGCTTTTCCCTTGCAGGGCATGGAGAGCATGCCCCGCACCTGTTCCGGCTCCGAACGGGGCTTGACTCCTTGCGGGCGACTCCAGGTGTCCCCCGAGATCCCCGGGCCAACCTGCCAAGAAAGCGGGGCTTCCCGCCACACCGCGAGGGCGTCCCCCGGGCCCCCCTCCTTGCGAGACGGGGCCCTTGGGATCTGCAGCGACTCGAGAGCCGTCCTGCCTTCTCTCTGGCGCTGCAACGGAGGCTGGACTCCCTCTAGGCGCCCCCAGAGGTTCCCTGGGATACCCGTGTCCACAGGCGAGCGGAACCCTGAGTCTCCAGAGGCCGCTCGCGAGGGGCCCCCCGTCGCCGTCGGCCCCTCCTCTCGAAAGGGGGGTCCAATCCCCTTCCTGAATGCCATCGCAATCCCTACATTCCCTCGCACCTCCAGAGCGGGACTCTCGCCTCTCCTGAGGTTCGAGAAGAGGCCCCAAGGGGCCAGTTCCGGCCGCAAGACCAAAGGTCCCCGAGGAACCCCCATCGGCAAGCGAGTCCAGTTCCCTGGACGTGAGGCGAGGGGAAGCCCAGCAGCCCCTGGCGATGTCAAAGGAGGCCTGGACTTCTCAGAGGCAACAAGAGAGGCTCCCCGAGGCGCCACGCCCCCGATTCAGAGAGGCCACCCCCGCTTCCCCCTGCGCCGCGCGGAAAAGCACGACCTTCGCCCCCTCGACTCCCTGGAGGCAACCCCACACGTGCCAGTTTATACCTGTCCTCTCCCCCCCGCGGGGACCCTCGAGGGTCCTAGCTCCATGCTTGACGCGGACCCAGGGCGCTGCAGCACCTCCTGGCGAATCCCGAGGCTGCTCCCTCCCCTCTCCGCTCGAAAGGAGGCATGACGACCCCGCTGGGCTAGCGGGGGAGACGGGCCGGGGTACCCGCCGCAACTCGAGAATGCACCGCCCCAAGTCGAGAAAACCCCCGTGAGGCCACGCCCATTGAGGGAGGAGGCGCTTTTCCCTTGCAGGGAATGGAGAGCATGCCCCGGCACCTGTCCCGGCTCAGATCGGGGCTTGACTCCTTGAGAGCGACTCCAGGTGTCCCCCGAGATACCCGGGCCAAGATGCAAAGAAGGCGGGGCTTCCCGCCACACCGCGAGGGCGTCCCCTGGGACCCCCTCCTTGCGAGACGGGGCCCTGGGGATCTGCAGCGACTCGAGAGCCGTCCTGCCTTCTCTCTGGCGCTGCAACGGAGGCTGGACTCCCTCTAGGCGCCCCCAGAGGTTCCCTGAGATAACCGTGTCCCCAGGCGAGTGGAACCCTGAGTCTCCAGAGGCAGCTCGCCAGGGGCCCCCCATCGCCGTCGCCCCCTCCTCTCGAAAGGGGGGTCGAATCCCCTTTCTGAATGCGACCGCAATCCGTACATTCCCTCGCACCTCCCGAGCGCGACTGTCGCCTCTCCTGAGGTTAGATATGAGGCCCCAAGTGGCCAGTTCCGGCCGCAAGTCCAAAGGTCCCCGAGGAACCCCCGTAACCAAGCGAGTCCAATTCCATGGACGCGAGGCGAAGGGAAGCCCAGCAGCCCCTGGCGATGTCAAGGAGGCCTGAACTTCCCAGAGGCAACAAGAGAGGCTCCCCAAGGCGCCACGCTCCCGATTCAGAGAGGCCACCCCCGCTTCCCGCTGCTCCGCGTGGAAAAGCACGACCTTCGGCCCTGCATTCGAGATGAAGCCCGATTTTCCCTGGCTGTGACCCGAGAGAAAGGCTGAGACCCCTCGACTCCCTGGAGGCCACCCCACAGGTGCCAGTTATACCTGTCCCCTTCCCCCCGGGGGACCCCCGAGGGTGCTAGCTCAATGCTTGACAAGGACCCAGGGCGCTGCAGCGCCTCCTGGGGAATCCCGAGGCTGCTCCCTCCCCTCTCCGCTCGAAAAGAGGCATGACGACGCCACTGGGCTAACGGGGGAGACGGGCCGGGGTACCCGCCGCAACTCGAGAATGCACCGCCGCAAGTCGAGAAAACCCCCGTAAGGCCACGCCAATTTAGGGAGGAGGCGCTTTTCCCTTGCAGGGCATGGAGAGCATGCCCTGGCGCCAGATCCGGCTCAGAACCGGGGTTGACTCCTTGCGGGCGACTCCAGGTGTCCCCCGAGATACCTGGGCCAACCTGCCAAGAAGGCGGGGCTTCCCGCCACACCGCGAGGGCGTCCCCCGGGCCCCCCTCCTTGCGAGATGGGGCCCTTGGGATCTGCAGAGACTCGAGAGCCGTCCTGCCTTCTCTCTGGCGCTGCAACGGAGGCTGGACTCCCTCTAGGCGCCCCCAGAGGTTCCCTGAGATACCCGTGTCCCCAGGCGAGCGGAACCCTGAGTCTCCAGACGCAGCTTGCGAGGGCCCCCCGTCGCAGTCTCCCCCTCCTCTCGAAAGAAGGGTCGAATCTCCTTCCTGAATGCCACCGCAATCCCTACAATCCCGCGCACCTCCCGAGCGGGACTGTCGCCTCTCCTGAGGTTCGAGATGAGGCCCCAAGGGGCCAGTTCCGGCCGCAAGACCAAATGTCCCCGAGGAACACCCGTCGGCAAGCGAGTCCAATTCCCCGGACGCTAGGCGAGGGGGAAGCCCAGCAGCCCCTGGCGATGTCAAAGGAGGCCTGGACTTCCCAGAGGCAACAAGAGAGGCTCCCCGAGGCGCTACGCCCCCGATTCAGAGAGGCAACCCCCGCTTCCCGCTGCGCCACGCGGAAAAGCATGACCTTCGCCCCTGCATTCGACATGAAGCCCGATTTCCCCTGGCTGTGACCCGAGAGAAAGGCTGAGTCCCCTCGACTCGCTGAAGGCCACCCCACACGTGCCATTTATACCTGTCCTCTCTCCCCCGCGGGGACCCCCGAGGGTCCTAGCTCCATGGTTGACGCGGACCCAGGGCGCTGCAGCGCCTCCTGGCGAATCCCCAGGCTGCTCCCGCCCCTCTCCGCTGGAAAGGAGGCATGACGACCCCGCTGTGCTAACGGGGGAGACGGGCCGGGGTACCCGCCGCCACTCGAGAATGCACCGCCTCAAGTCGAGAAAACCCCCGTGAGGCCACGCCGATTGAGGGAAGAGGCGCTTTTCCCTTTCAGGGAATGGAGAGCATGCCCTGGCACCTCTCCCGGCTCAGAACGGGGCTTGACTCCTTGCGGGCGACTACAGGTGTCCACCGAGATACCCGGGTCAACCTGCCAAGAAGGCGGGGCTTCCAGCCACACGGCGAGGGCATCCCCCGGGCCCCCCTCCTTGGGAGATGGGGCCCTTGGCATCTGCAGCGACTCGAGAGACGTCCTGCCTTCTCTCTGGCGCTGCAACGGAAGCTGGACTCCCTCTAGGCGCCCCCAGAGGTTCCCTGAGATACCCGAGTCCCCAGGCAAGCGGAACCCTGAGTCTCCAGACGCAGCTTGCGAGGGGCCCCCCGTCGCCGTCGCCCCCTCCTCTCGAAAGGGGGGTCAAATCCCCTTTCTGAATGCCATCGCAATCCCTACATTCCCGCGCACCTCCCGAGCGGGACTGTCGCCTCTCCTGAGGTTCGACATGAGGCCCCAAGGGGCCAGTTACGGCCGCAAGACCAAATGTCCCCGAGGAACCCCCGTCGGCAAGCGAGTCCAATTCCCTGGACGTGTAACGGGGGAGACGGGCCGGGGTACCCGCCGCAACTCGAGAATGCACCGCCGCAAGTCGAGAACACCCCCGTGAGGCCACGCCCATAGAGGGAGGAGGGCTTTTTCCCTTGCAGGGCATGGAGAGCATGCCCCGGCACCTGTTCCGGCTCCGAACGGGGCTTGACTCCTTGCGGGCGACTCCAGGTGTCCCCCGAGATCCCCGGGCCAACCTGCCAAGAAAGCGGGGCTTCCCGCCACACCGCGAGGGCGTCCCCCGGGCCCCCCTCCTTGCGAGACGGGGCCCTTGGGATCTGCAGCGACGCGAGAGCCGTCCTGCCTTCTCTCTGGCGCTGCAACGGAGGCTGGACTCCCTCTAGGCGCCCCCAGAGGTTCCCTGGGATACCCGTGTCCACAGGCGAGCGGAACCCTGAGTCTCCAGAGGCCGCTCGCGAGGGGCCCCCCGTCGCCGTCGGCCCCTCCTCTCGAAAGGGGGGTCCAATCCCCTTCCTGAATGCCATCGCAATCCCTACATTCCCTCGCACCTCCAGAGCGGGACTCTCGCCTCTCCTGAGGTTCGAGAAGAGGCCCCAAGGGGCCAGTTCCGGCCGCAAGACCAAAGGTCCCCGAGGAACCCCCATCGGCAAGCGAGTCCAGTTCCCTGGACGTGAGGCGAGGGGAAGCCCAGCAGCCCCTGGCGATGTCAAAGGAGGCCTGGACTTCTCAGAGGCAACAAGAGAGGCTCCCCGAGGCGCCACGCCCCCGATTCAGAGAGGCCACCCCCGCTTCCCCCTGCGCCGCGCGGAAAAGCACGACCTTCGCCCCTGCATTCGAGGGGAAGCCCGATTGCCCTTGGCTGTGACCGGAGAGAAAGGCTGAGTCCCCTCGACTCCCTGGAGGCCACCCCACAGGTGCCAGTTATACCTGTCCCCTCCCCCCCTCCGGGGACCCCCGAGGGTCCTAGCTCCATGCCTGACGCGGACCCAGGGCGCTGCAGCGCCTCCTGGCGAATCCCGAGGCTGCTCGGGCCCCTGTCCGCTCGAAAGGAGGCATGGCGACCCCGCTGGGCTAACGGGGGAGACGGGCCGGGGTACCCGCCGCAACTCGAGAATGCACCGCCGCAAGTCGAGAACACCCCCGTGAGGCCACGCCCATAGAGGGAGGAGGCGCTTTTCCCTTGCAGGGCATGGAGAGCATGCCCCGGCACCTGTTCCGGCTCCGAACGGGGCTTGACTCCTTGCGGGCGACTCCAGGTGTCCCCCGAGATCCCCGGGCCAACCTGCCAAGAAAGCGGGGCTTCCCGCCACACCGCGAGGGCGTCCCCCGGGCCCCCCTCCTTGCGAGACGGGGCCCTTGGGATCTGCAGCGACGCGAGAGCCGTCCTGCCTTCTCTCTGGCGCTGCAACGGAGGCTGGACTCCCTCTAGGCGCCCCCAGAGGTTCCCTGGGATACCCGTGTCCACAGGCGAGCGGAACCCTGAGTCTCCAGAGGCCGCTCGCGAGGGGCCCCCCGTCGCCGTCGGCCCCTCCTCTCGAAAGGGGGGTCCAATCCCCTTCCTGAATGCCATCGCAATCCCTACATTCCCTCGCACCTCCAGAGCGGGACTCTCGCCTCTCCTGAGGTTCGAGAAGAGGCCCCAAGGGGCCAGTTCCGGCCGCAAGACCAAAGGTCCCCGAGGAACCCCCATCGGCAAGCGAGTCCAGTTCCCTGGACGTGAGGCGAGGGGAAGCCCAGCAGCCCCTGGCGATGTCAAAGGAGGCCTGGACTTCTCAGAGGCAACAAGAGAGGCTCCCCGAGGCGCCACGCCCCCGATTCAGAGAGGCCACCCCCGCTTCCCCCTGCGCCGCGCGGAAAAAGCACGACCTTCGCCCCTGCATTCGAGGGGAAGCCCGATTGCCCTTGGCTGTGACCGGAGAGAAAGGCTGAGTCCCCTCGACTCCCTGGAGGCCACCCCACAGGTGCCAGTTATACCTGTCCCCTCCCCCCCTCCGGGGACCCCCGAGGGTCCTAGCTCCATAGCGCCTCCTGGCGAATCCCGAGGCTGCTCGGGCCCCTGTCCGCTCGAAAGGAGGCATGGCGACCCCGCTGGGCTAACGGGGGAGACGGGCCGGGGTACCCGCCGCAACTCGAGAATGCACCGCCGCAAGTCGAGAACACCCCCGTGAGGCCACGCCCATAGAGGGAGGAGGCGCTTTTCCCTTGCAGGGCATGGAGAGCATGCCCCGGCACCTGTTCCGGCTCCGAACGGGGCTTGACTCCTTGCGGGCGACTCCAGGTGTCCCCCGAGATCCCCGGGCCAACCTGCCAAGAAAGCGGGGCTTCCCGCCACACCGCGAGGGCGTCCCCCGGGCCCCCCTCCTTGCGAGACGGGGCCCTTGGGATCTGCAGCGACTCGAGAGCCGTCCTGCCTTCTCTCTGGCGCTGCAACGGAGGCTGGACTCCCTCTAGGCGCCCCCAGAGGTTCCCTGGGATACCCGTGTCCCCAGGCGAGCGGAACCCTGAGTCTCCAGAGGCCGCTCGCGAGGGGCCCCCCGTCGCCGTCGGCCCCTCCTCTCGAAAGGGGGGTCCAATCCCCTTCCTGAATGCCATCGCAATCCCTACATTCCCTCGCACCTCCAGAGCGGGACTCTCGCCTCTCCTGAGGTTCGAGAAGAGGCCCCAAGGGGCCAGTTCCGGCCGCAAGACCAAAGGTCCCCGAGGAACCCCCATCGGCAAGCGAGTCCAGTTCCCTGGACGTGAGGCGAGGGGAAGCCCAGCAGCCCCTGGCGATGTCAAAGGAGGCCTGGACTTCTCAGAGGCAACAAGAGAGGCTCCCCGAGGCGCCACGCCCCCGATTCAGAGAGGCCACCCCCGCTTCCCCCTGCGCCGCGCGGAAAAGCACGACCTTCGCCCCTGCATTCGAGGGGAAGCCCGATTGCCCTTGGCTGTGACCGGAGAGAAAGGCTGAGTCCCCTCGACTCCCTGGAGGCCACCCCACAGGTGCCAGTTATACCTGTCCCCTCCCCCCCTCCGGGGACCCCCGAGGGTCCTAGCTCCATGCCTGACGCGGACCCAGGGCGCTGCAGCGCCTCCTGGCGAATCCCGAGGCTGCTCGGGCCCCTGTCCGCTCGAAAGGAGGCATGGCGACCCCGCTGGGCTAACGGGGGAGACGGGCCGGGGTACCCGCCGCAACTCGAGAATGCACCGCCGCAAGTCGAGAACACCCCCGTGAGGCCACGCCCATAGAGGGAGGAGGCGCTTTTCCCTTGCAGGGCATGGAGAGCATGCCCCGGCACCTGTTCCGGCTCCGAACGGGGCTTGACTCCTTGCGGGCGACTCCAGGTGTCCCCCGAGATCCCCGGGCCAACCTGCCAAGAAAGCGGGGCTTCCCGCCACACCGCGAGGGCGTCCCCCCCGGGCCCCCCTCCTTGCGAGACGGGGCCCTTGGGATCTGCAGCGACTGGAGAGCCGTCCTGCCTTCTCTCTGGCGCTGCAACGGAGGCTGGACTCCCTCTAGGCGCCCCCAGAGGTTCCCTGGGATACCCGTGTCCACAGGCGAGCGGAACCCTGAGTCTCCAGAGGCCGCTCGCGAGGGGCCCCCCCGTCGCCGTCGGCCCCTCCTCTCGAAAGGGGGGTCCAATCCCCTTCCTGAATGCCATCGCAATCCCTACATTCCCTCGCACCTCCAGAGCGGGACTCTCGCCTCTCCTGAGGTTCGAGAAGAGGCCCCAAGGGGCCAGTTCCGGCCGCAAGACCAAAGGTCCCCGAGGAACCCCCATCGGCAAGCGAGTCCAGTTCCCTGGACGTGAGGCGAGGGGAAGCCCAGCAGCCCCTGGCGATGTCAAAGGAGGCCTGGACTTCTCAGAGGCAACAAGAGAGGCTCCCCGAGGCGCCACGCCCCCGATTCAGAGAGGCCACCCCCGCTTCCCCCTGCGCCGCGCGGAAAAGCACGACCTTCGCCCCTGCATTCGAGGGGAAGCCCGATTGCCCTTGGCTGTGTGACCGAGAGAAAGGCTGAGTCCCCTCGACTCCCTGGAGGCCACCCCACAGGTGCCAGTTATACCTGTCCCCTCCCCCCCCCCGGGGGACCCCCGAGGGTCCTAGCTCCATGCCTGACGCGGACCCAGGGCGCTGCAGCGCCTCCTGGCGAATCCCGAGGCTGCTCGGGCCCCTGTCCGCTCGAAAGGAGGCATGGCGACCCCGCTGGGCTAACGGGGGAGACGGGCCGGGGTACCCGCCGCAACTCGAGAATGCACCGCCGCAAGTCGAGAACACCCCCGTGAGGCCACGCCCATAGAGGGAGGAGGCGCTTTTCCCTTGCAGGGCATGGAGAGCATGCCCCGGCACCTGTTCCCTGGCTCGAACGGGGCTTGACTCCTTGCGGGCGACTCCAGGTGTCCCCCGAGATCCCCGGGCCAACCTGCCAAGAAAGCGGGGGCTTTCCCGCCACACCGCGAGGGCGTCCCCCGGGCCCCCCTCCTTGCGAGACGGGGCCCTTGGGATCTGCAGCGACTCGAGAGCCGTCCTGCCTTCTCTCTGGCGCTGCAACGGAGGCTGGACTCCCTCTAGGCGCCCCCAGAGGTTCCCTGGGATACCCGTGTCCACAGGCGAGCGGAACCCTGAGTCTCCAGAGGCCGCTCGCTCGCGAGGGGCCCCCCGTCGCCGTCGGCCCCTCCTCTCGAAAGGGGGGTCCAATCCCCTTCCTGAATGCCATCGCAATCCCTACATTCCCTCGCACCTCCAGAGCGGGACTCTCGCCTCTCCTGAGGTTCGAGAAGAGGCCCCAAGGGGCCAGTTCCGGCCGCAAGACCAAAGGTCCCCGAGGAACCCCCATCGGCAAGCGAGTCCAGTTCCCTGGACGTGAGGCGAGGGGAAGCCCAGCAGCCCCTGGCGATGTCAAAGGAGGCCTGGACTTCTCAGAGGCAACAAGAGAGGCTCCCCGAGGCGCCACGCCCCCGATTCAGAGAGGCCACCCCCGCTTCCCCCTGCGCCGCGCGGAAAAGCACGACCTTCGCCCCTGCATTCGAGGGGAAGCCCGATTGCCCTTGGCTGTGACCGGAGAGAAAAGGCTGAGTCCCCTCGACTCCCTGGAGGCCACCCCACAGGTGCCAGTTATACCTGTCCCCTCCCCCCCTCCGGGGACCCCCCGAGGGTCCTAGCTCCATGCCTGACGCGGACCCAGGGCGCTGCAGCGCCTCCTGGCGAATCCCGAGGCTGCTCGGGCCCCTGTCCGCTCGAAAGGAGGCATGGCGACCCCGCTGGGCTAACGGGGGAGACGGGCCGGGGTACCCGCCGCAACTCGAGAATGCACCGCCGCAAGTCGAGAACACCCCCGTGAGGCCACGCCCATAGAGGGAGGAGGCGCTTTTCCCTTGCAGGGCATGGAGAGCATGCCCCGGCACCTGTTCCGGCTCCGAACGGGGCTTGACTCCTTGCGGGCGACTCCAGGTGTCCCCCGAGATCCCCGGGCCAACCTGCCAAGAAAGCGGGGCTTCCCGCCACACCGCGAGGGCGTCCCCCGGGCCCCCCCTCCTTGCGAGACGGGGCCCTTGGGATCTGCAGCGACGCGAGAGCCGTCCTGCCTTCTCTCTGGCGCTGCAACGGAGGCTGGACTCCCTCTAGGCGCCCCCAGAGGTTCCCTGGGATACCCGTGTCCACAGGCGAGCGGAACCCTGAGTCTCCAGAGGCCGCTCGCGAGGGGCCCCCCGTCGCCGTCGGCCCCTCCTCTCGAAAGGGGGGTCCAATCCCCTTCCTGAATGCCATCGCAATCCCTACATTCCCTCGCACCTCCAGAGCGGGACTCTCGCCTCTCCTGAGGTTCGAGAAGAGGCCCCAAGGGGCCAGTTCCGGCCGCAAGACCAAAGGTCCCCGAGGAACCCCCATCGGCAAGCGAGTCCAGTTCCCTGGACGTGAGGCGAGGGGAAGCCCAGCAGCCCCTGGCGATGTCAAAAGAGGCCTGGACTTCTCAGAGGCAACAAGAGAGGCTCCCCGAGGCGCCACGCCCCCGATTCAGAGAGGCCACCCCCGCTTCCCCCTGCGCCGCGCGGAAAAGCACGACCTTCGCCCCTGCATTCGAGGGGAAGCCCGATTGCCCTTGGCTGTGACCGGAGAGAAAGGCTGAGTCCCCTCGACTCCCTGGAGGCCACCCCACAGGTGCCAGTTATACCTGTCCCCTCCCCCCCCCGGGGACCCCCGAGGGTCCTAGCTCCATGCCTGACGCGGACCCAGGGCGCTGCAGCGCCTCCTGGCGAATCCCGAGGCTGCTCGGGCCCCTGTCCGCTCGAAAGGAGGCATGGCGACCCCGCTGGGCTAACGGGGGAGACGGGCCGGGGTACCCGCCGCAACTCGAGAATGCACCGCCGCAAGTCGAGAAAACCCCCGTGAGGCCACGCCCATAGAGGGAGGAGGCGCTTTTCCCTTGCAGGGCATGGAGAGCATGCCCCGGCACCTGTTCCGGCTCCGAAACGGGGCTTGACTCCTTGCGGGCGACTCCAGGTGTCCCCCGAGATCCCCGGGCCAAACTGCCAAGAAAGCGGGGCTTCCCGCCACACCGCGCGAGGGCGTCCCCCGGGCCCCCCTCCTTGCGAGACGGGGCCCTTGGGATCTGCAGCGACGCGAGAGAAGTCCTGCCTTCTCTCTGGCGCTGCAACGGAGGCTGGACTCCCTCTAGGCGCCCCCAGAGGTTCCCTGGGATACCCGTGTCCACAGGCGAGCGGAACCCTGAGTCTCCAGAGGCCGCTCGCGAGGGGCCCCCCCGTCGCCGTCGGCCCCCCTCTCGAAAGGGGGGGGTCCAATCCCCTTCCTGAATGCCATCGCAATCCCTACATTCCCTCGCACCTCCAGAGCGGGACTCTCGCCTCTCCTGAGGTTCGAGAAGAGGCCCCAAGGGGCCAGTTCCGGCCGCAAGACCAAAGGTCCCCGAGGAACCCCCATCGGCAAGCGAGTCCAGTTCCCTGGACGTGAGGCGAGGGGAAGCCCAGCAGCCCCTGGCGATGTCAAAGGAGGCCTGGACTTCTCAGAGGCAACAAGAGAGGCTCCCCGAGGCGCCACGCCCCCGATTCAGAGAGGCCACCCCCGCTTCCCCCTGCGCCGCGCGGAAAAAAAGCACGACCTTCGCCCCTGCATTCGAGGGGAAGCCCGATTGCCCTTGGCTGTGACCGGAGAGAAAAAGGCTGAGTCCCCTCGACTCCCCCTGGAGGCCACCCCACAGGTGCCAGTTATACCTGTCCCCTCCCCCCCTCCGGGGACCCCCGAGGGTCCTAGCTCCATGCCTGACGCGGACCCAGGGCGCTGCAGCGCCTCCTGGCGAATCCCGAGGCTGCTCGGGCCCCTGTCCGCTCGAAAGGAGGCATGGCATGGCGACCCCGCTGGGCTAACGGGGGAGACGGGCCGGGGTACCCGCCGCAACTCGAGAATGCACCGCCGCAAGTCGAGAAAACCCCCCCGTGAGGCCACGCCCATAGAGGGAGGAGGCGCTTTTCCCTTGCAGGGCATGGAGAGCATGCCCCGGCACCTGTTCCGGCTCCGAACGGGGCTTGACTCCTTGCGGGCGACTCCAGGTGTCCCCCGAGATCCCCGGGCCAACCTGCCAAGAAAGCGGGGCTTCCCGCCACACCGCGAGGGCGTCCCCCGGGCCCCCCTCCTTGCGAGACGGGGCCCTTGGGATCTGCAGCGACGCGAGAGCCGTCCTGCCTTCTCTCTGGCGCTGCAACGGAGGCTGGACTCCCTCTAGGCGCCCCCAGAGGTTCCCTGGGATACCCGTGTCCCACAGGCGAGCGGAACCCTGAGTCTCCAGAGGCCGCTCGCGAGGGGCCCCCCCCCCGTCGTCGGCCCCCCCTCTCGAAAGGGGGGTCCAATCCCCTTCCTGAATGCCATCGCAATCCCTACATTCCCTCGCACCTCCAGAGCGGGACTCTCGCCTCTCCTGAGGTTCGAGAAGAGGCCCCAAGGGGCCAGTTCCGGCCGCAAGACCAAAGGTCCCCGAGGAACCCCCATCGGCAAGCGAGTCCAGTTCCCTGGACGTGAGGCGAGGGGAAGCCCAGCAGCCCCTGGCGATGTCAAAGGAGGCCTGGACTTCTCAGAGGCAACAAGAGAGGCTCCCCGAGGCGCCACGCCCCCGATTCAGAGAGGCCACCCCCGCTTCCCCCTGCGCCGCGCGGAAAAGCACGACCTTCGCCCCTGCATTCGAGGGGAAGCCCGATTGCCCTTGGCTGTGACCGAGAGAAAGGCTGAGTCCCCTCGACTCCCTGGAGGCCACCCCACAGGTGCCAGTTATACCTGTCCCCTCCCCCCCCCCGGGGACCCCCGAGGGTCCTAGCTCCATGCCTGACGCGGACCCAGGGCGCTGCAGCGCCTCCTGGCGAATCCCGAGGCTGCTCGGGCCCCTGTCCGCTCGAAAGGAGGCATGGCGACCCCGCTGGGCTAACGGGGGAGACGGGCCGGGGTACCCGCCGCAACTCGAGAATGCACCGCCGCAAGTCGAGAACACCCCCGTGAGGCCACGCCCATAGAGGGAGGAGGCGCTTTTCCCTTGCAGGGCATGGAGAGCATGCCCCGGCACCTGTTCCGGCTCCGAACGGGGCTTGACTCCTTGCGCGGGCGACTCCAGGTGTCCCCCGAGATCCCCGGGCCAACCTGCCAAGAAAGCGGGGCTTCCCGCCACACCGCGAGGGCGTCCCCCCCCCCCCCCTCCTTGCGAGACGGGGCCCTTGGGATCTGCAGCGACGCGAGAGCCGTCCTGCCTTCTCTCTGGCGCTGCAACGGAGGCTGGACTCCCTCTAGGCGCCCCCAGAGGTTCCCTGGGATACCCGTGTCCACAGGCGAGCGGAACCCTGAGTCTCCAGAGGCCGCTCGCGAGGGGCCCCCCCGTCGTCGCCGTCGGCCCCCTCTCGAAAGGGGGGTCCAATCCCCTTCCTGAATGCCATCGCAATCCCTACATTCCCTCGAACCTCCAGAGCGGGACTCTCGCCTCTCCTGAGGTTCGAGAAGAGGCCCCAAGGGGCCAGTTCCGGCCGCAAGACCAAAGGTCCCTGAGGAACCCCCATCGGCAAGCGAGTCCAGTTCCCTGGACGTGAGGCGAGGGGAAGCCCAGCAGCCCCTGGCGATGTCAAAGGAGGCCTGGACTTCTCAGAGGCAACAAGAGAGGCTCCCCGAGGCGCCACGCCCCCGATTCAGAGAGGCCACCCCCGCTTCCCCCTGCGCCGCGCGCCGCGCGGAAAAGCACGACCTTCGCCCCTGCATTCGAGGGGAAGCCCGATTGCCCTTGGCTGTGACCGGAGAGAAAGGCTGAGTCCCCTCGACTCCCTGGAGGCCACCCCACAAGTGCCAGTTATACCTGTCCCCTCCCCCCCTCCGCGGACCCCGAGAGTCCTAGCTCCATGCCTGACGCGGACCCAGGGCGCTGCAGCGCCTCCTGGCGAATCCCGAGGCTGCTCGGGCCCCTGTCCGCTCGAAAGGAGGCATGGCGACCCCGCTGGGCTAACGGGGGAGACGGGCCGGGGTACCCGCCGCAACTCGAGAATGCACCGCCGCAAGTCGAGAACACCCCCGTGAGGCCACGCCCATAGAGGGAGGAGGCGCTTTTCCCTTGCAGGGCATGGAGAGCATGCCCCGGCACCTGTTCCGGCTCCGAACGGGGCTTGACTCCTTGCGGGCGACTCCAGGTGTCCCCCGAGATCCCCGGGCCAACCTGCCAAGAAAGCGGGGCTTCCCGCCACACCGCGAGGGCGTCCCCCGGGCCCCCCTCCTTGCGAGACGGGGCCCTTGGGATCTGCAGCGACGCGAGAGCCGTCCTGCCTTCTCTCTGGCGCTGCAACGGAGGCTGGACTCCCTCTAGGCGCCCCCAGAGGTTCCCTGGGATACCCGTGTCCACAGGCGAGCGGAACCCTGAGTCTCCAGAGGCCGCTCGCGAGGGGCCCCCCCGTCGCCGTCGGCCCCCCCCTCCCTCTCGAAAGGGGGGTCCAATCCCCTTCCTGAATGCCATCGCAATCCCTACATTCCCTCGCACCTCCAGAGCGGGACTCTCGCCTCTCCTGAGGTTCGAGAAGAGGCCCCAAGGGGCCAGTTCCGGCCGCAAGACCAAAGGTCCCCGAGGAACCCCCATCGGCAAGCGAGTCCAGTTCCCTGGACGTGAGGCGAGGGGAAGCCCAGCAGCCCCTGGCGATGTCAAAGGAGGCCTGGACTTCTCAGAGGCAACAAGAGAGGCTCCCCGAGGCGCCACGCCCCCGATTCAGAGAGGCCACCCCCGCTTCCCCCTGCGCCGCGCGGAAAAAGCACGACCTTCGCCCCTGCATTCGAGGGGAAGCCCGATTGCCCTTGGCTGTGACCGGAGAGAAAGGCTGAGTCCCCTCGACTCCCTGGAGGCCACCCCACAGGTGCCAGTTATACCTGTCCCCTCCCCCCCTCCGGGGACCCCCGAGGGTCCTAGCTCCATGCCTGACGCGGACCCCCAGGCGCTGCAGCGCCTCCTGGCGAATCCCGAGGCTGCTCGGGCCCCTGTCCGCTCGAAAGGAGGCATGGCGACCCCGCTGGGCTAACGGGGGAGACGGGCCGGGGTACCCGCCGCAACTCGAGAATGCACCGCCGCAAGTCGAGAACACCCCCGTGAGGCCACGCCCATAGAGGGAGGAGGCGCTTTTCCCTTGCAGGGCATGGAGAGCATGCCCCGGCACCTGTTCCGGCTCCGAACGGGGCTTGACTCCTTGCGGGCGACTCCAGGTGTCCCCCGAGATCCCCGGGCCAACCTGCCAAGAAAGCGGGGCTTCCCGCCACACCGCGAGGGCGTCCCCCGGGCCCCCCTCCTTGCGAGACGGGGCCCTTGGGATCTGCAGCGACTCGAGAGCCGTCCTGCCTTCTCTCTGGCGCTGCAACGGAGGCTGGACTCCCTCTAGGCGCCCCCAGAGGTTCCCTGGGATACCCGTGTCCCCAGGCGAGCGGAACCCTGAGTCTCCAGAGGCCGCTCGCGAGGGGCCCCCCGTCGCCGTCGGCCCCTCCTCTCGAAAGGGGGGTCCAATCCCCTTCCTGAATGCCATCGCAATCCCTACATTCCCTCGCACCTCCAGAGCGGGACTCTCGCCTCTCCTGAGGTTCGAGAAGAGGCCCCAAGGGGCCAGTTCCGGCCGCAAGACCAAATGTCCCCGAGGAACCCCCATCGGC
>JAGTYA010000598.1:0-21411 GCA_024291935.2 Okapia johnstoni | reverse complement strand
CTAAGGAAGAGAAACTGCCAGGCGGCATCTGGCTGAAAATCATCACAAGTGGCTGGCTGAACAAGGGGCTGGAAGTACTACCTGGAAAGTCAGTGGAAGAGGCTTGCACCACGGAAGCCTGAATTAGCACTCCCTTTATACCTTTTATGACTCTAAGGAAGAGACCCTGCCAGGCTGTCTTTGGCTGAAAATCACAAGGGGCTGGAAAGTGCTACCTGGAAAGTCAGTGGAAGAGGCCACAGTGCCTAGGCCCCACTGCCCGGGCAGGGCTTCCCCAAGCCAGGGAACCTCAAGGAACACTCCTCAGAGCTATTGCACCATGTTTGCTCTGTAACAGTGAGCTCTGGAGACTAGGTCTGTTATGACTGGGAAACTGAGGCCCTGGGAGCAGACCCATTGTTGTGGCTTCTTAACAGACACCAGGCTTCCTTTGGCTGAAAATCACAAGGGTCTGGAAAGTGCTACCTGGAAAGTCAGTGGAAGAGGCCACTGTGCCTAGGCCCCACCGCCCGGGTGGGGATTCCCCAAGCCGGGGAAGCTCAAGGAACACTTCTCAGAGCTATTGCCCCGTGTGTGCTCTGTAGCAGAGAGCTCTGGAGACTTCTAGGGCTGTTCTGACTGGGAAACTGAGTCCCTGGAAGCAGACCAATTGCTGTGGCTTCTTAACAGACAAACACCTCTTCCACCAGGGAAGCTTGAATAAGTACTCCCTTGGGCTACCTTTTATGACCCTAATGAAGAGACCCTGCCAGGCTGCCTTTGGCTGAATATCACAAGGGGCTGGAAAGTGCTACCTGGAAAGTCAGTGGAAGAGGCCACAGTGCCTAGGCCCCACCGCCCGGGTAGGGCTTCCCCAAGCCAGGGAACCTCAAGGAACACTCCTCAGAGCTATTGCCCCATGTGTGCTCTGTAGCAGAGAGCTCTGGAGAATAGGTTTGTTCTGACTCGGAAATTTAGGCCCTGGGAGCAGACCCAATGTTGTTTCTTCTTAACAGCCAAACACCTCTTACACCAGGGAAGCCTGAATAAGCATTCCCTTGGGCTACCTTTAATGACCCTAAGGAAGAGATCTTGCAAGGCTGCCTTTGGCTGAAAATCACAAGGGGCTGGAAAGTGCTACCTGGAAAGTCAGTGGAAGACGACACAGTGCCTAGGCCCCACCGCCCGGGTAGGGCTTCCCCAAGCCCGAGAACTTCAAGGCACCCTCCTCAGAGCTAATGCACCATGTGTGCTCTGTAGCACAGAGCTCTGGAGAATAGGCCTGGTCTGACTAGGACCCTGAGTCCTGGAGGCAAACCCATTGTTGTGACTTCTTAACAGCAAACACCTGTGTTTCACAAAGGAAGATTGGATAAGCACTCCCTTGGGCTACCTTTTATGACTCTAAGGAAGAGACCCTGCCAGGCTGCATTGGGGCTGAAAATCACAAGTGGCTGGAAAGTGCTACGTGGAAAGTCAGTGGAAGAGTCCACAGTGCCTAGGCCGCACCGCCCGGGTAGGGCTTCCCCAAGCCAGGGAACCTCAAGGAACACTCCTCAGAGCTATTGCCCCATGTGTGCTCTGTAGCAGAGAGCTCTGGAGACTAGGTCTGTTCTGACGGGGAAACTGAGGCCCTGGGAGCAGACCCATTCTTGTGGCTTCTTAACAGACAAAAACCTCTTGTACCAGGGAAGCCTGAATAAGTACTCCCTTGGGTTACCTTTTATGGCTATAAGAAAGAGAACCTGCCAGGCTGTCTTTGGCTGAAAATCACAAGGGGTTGGATAGTGCTACCTGGAAAGTCAGTGGAAGCGGCCACAGTGCCTAGGCCCCACCACCCGGGTAGGGCTTAACCAAGCCAGGGAAACTCAAGGAACACTCCTGAGAGCTATTGCCCCATGTGTGCTCCGTAGCAGAGAGCTCTGGAGACTACTAGGTCTGTTCTGACTGGGAAACTGAGACCTTGGGAGCAGACCCATTGTTGTGCCTTCTTAACAGAGATACACCTCTTGCACCAGGGAAGCTTGAATAAGCACTCCCTTGGGTTACCTTTTATGACTCTAAGGAAGAGACCCTGCCAGGCTGCATTTGGCTGAAAATCACAAAGGGCTGGTAAGTGCTACCTGCAAAGTCAGTGGAAGAGATCACAGTGCCTAGGTGCCACAGCCGGGGTAGGGCTTCCCCAAGCCAGGGAACCTCAAGGAACACTCCTCAGAGCTATTGCACCCGAGTGTGCTCTGTAGCACAGAGAGTTCTGGACACTAGGTCTGTTCTGACTGGGAAACTGAGGCCCTGAGATCAAACCCATTGTTGTGACTTTCTTAAGAGACAAACACCTGTTGCACACCAGGGAAGCTTGAATAAGCACTCCCTTGGGCTATCTTTTATGACTCTAAGGAAGAGACCCTGCAAGGCTGCATTTGGCTGAAAATCACAAGGGGCTGGAAAGTGCTACCTGGAAAGTCAGTGGAAGAGGCCACAGTGCCTAGGCCCCACTGTCCGGGCAGGGCTTCCCCAAGCCAGGGAACCTCAAGGAACACTCCTCAGAGCTATTGCACCATGTTTGCTCTGTAACAGTGAGCTCTGGAGACTAGGTCTGTTCTGACTGGGAAACTGAGGCCCTGGGAGCAGACCCATTGTTGTGGCTTCTTAACAGACAAACACCTCTTGCACCAGGGAATCCTAAATAAGCACTCCCTTGGGCTACCTTTTATGACTCTAAGGAAGAGACCCTGCCAGGCTGCCTTTGGCTGAAAATCACAAGGGGTTGGAAAGTGCTACGTTGAAAGTCAGTGTAAATGGCCACAGTGCCTAGGCCCCACCGCCGGGATTGGGCTTCCCCCAAGCCGTGGAACCTCAAGGAACACTCCTCAGAGCTATTGCCCCATATGTGCTCGGTAGCAGAGAGCTCTGGAGACTAGGTCTGTTCTGACGGGGAAAACTCAAGCCCTGGGAACAGACCCATTCTTGTGGCTTCTTAACAGACAAACACCTCTTGTACCAGGGAAGCCTGAATAAGTACTCCCTTGGGCTACCTTTTATGACTCTAAGTAAGAGACCGTGCCAGGTTGCCTTTAGTTGCAAATCACAAGGTGCTGGAAAGTGCTACCTGGAAAGTCAGTGGAAGAGGCCACAGTGCCTAGGCCCCATCGCCCGGGTAGGGCTTCCCCAAGCCAGGGAACATCAAGGAACACTCCTCAGAGCTATTGCCCCGTGTGTGCTCTGTAGCAGCAGAGAGCACTGGATATTACTAAGGCTGTTGTGACTGGGAAACTGAGGCCCTGGAAGCAGACCCATTGCTGTGGCTTCTTAACAGACAAACACTTCTTCACATCAGGTAGGTAAGCTTGAATAAACACTCCCTTGGGCTACCTTTTATGACTCTAAGGAAGAGACCCTGCCAGGCTGCTTTTTTGGCTGAAAATCACAAGTAGCTGGAAAGTGTTACCTGAAAATTCAGTGGAAAAACCACAGTGCCTAGGCCCCACCGCCCCGGTAGGGCTTCCCCAAGCCCGTGAACGTCAAGGCACCCTCCTCAGAGCTAATGCCCCATGTGTGCTCGGTAGCAGAGAGCTCTGGATACTAGGCCTGGTCTGACTAGGAAAAACTGAGGCCTGAAGGCAAACCCCCATTGTTGTCCCTTCATAACAGCAAACACCTGTTTCGCCAGGGAAGATTGGATAAGCACTCCCTTGGGCTACCTTTTATGACTCTAAGGAAGAGACCCTGCCAGGCTGCCTTTGGCTGAAAATCACAAGGGGCTGGAAAGTGCTACCTGGAAAGTCAGTGGAAGAAGCCACAGTGCCTAGGCCCCACCGCCCGGGTAGGGCTTCCCCAAGCAAGGGAACCTCAAGGAACACTCCTCAGAGCTATTGCCCCGTGTGTGCTCTGTAGCAGAGAGCTCTGGAGATTACTAAGGCTGTTCTGACTGGGAAACTGAGGCCCTGGGAGCAGACCCATTGCTGTGGCTTCTTAACAGACAAACACTTCTTCCACCAGGGAAGCTTGAATAAACACTCCCTTGGGCTATCTTTTATGTCTCTAAGGAAGAGACCCTGCCAGGCTGCCTTTGGCTGAAAATCAGAAGTGACTGGAAAGTGCTACCTGGAAAGTCTGTGGAAGAGGACACTGTGCCTAGGCCCCACCGCCCGGGTAGGGCTTCCCCAAGCCAGGGAACCTCAAGGAACACTCCTCAGAGCTATTGCCCCATATGTGCTCTGTAGCAGAGAGCTCTAGATACTAGGTCTGTTGTGCTCTGTAGCAGAGAGCTCTAGATACTAGGTCTGACTGGGAAACTCAGGCCCTGGGAGCAGACCCATTAGTTTGGCTTCTTAACAGCCAAACACCTCTTGTACCACGGAAGCCTGAATTAGCACTCCCTTTGGCTACCTTTTATGACTCTAAGGAAGAGACCCTGCCAGGCTGTCTTTGGCTGAAAATCACAAGGGGCTGGAAAGTGCTACCTGGAAATTCAGTGGAAGAGGCCACAGTGCCTAGGGCCCACCGACCGGGTAGGGCTTCCCCCCCAAGCCGGGGAACCTAAAGGAACACTCCTCAGAGCTATTGCCCCATGTGTCCTCTGTAGCAGAAAGCTCTGGAGACTACTAGGTCTGTTCTGACTGGGAAACTGAGACTCTGGGAGCAGACCCATTGTTGTGCTTTCTTAACACACAAACACCTCTTGCACCAGGGAAGCTTGAATAAGCACTCCCTTGGGTTACCTTTTATGACTCTAAGGAAGAGACCCTGCCAGGCTGCCTTTGGCTGAAAATCACAAGGGGCTGGAAAGTGCTACCTGGAAAGTCACTGGAAGAGATCACAGTGCCTAGGTGCCATCGCCGGGGTAGCGCTTCCCCAAGCCAGGGAACCTCAAGGAACACTCCTCAGAGCTATTGCCCCATGTGTGCTCTGTAGCAGAGGGCTCTGGAGGCTACTAGGTCTGTTTTGACTGGAAACCGAGGACCTCGGAACTGGCCCATGGCTGTGGCTTCTTAACAGACAAACACCTCTTGCACCAGGGAAGCTTGAATAAGCACTACCTTGGGCTACCTTTTATGACTCTAAGGAAGAGACCCTGCCAGGCTGCCTGTGGCTGAAAATCACAAGGTGTGGAATGTGCTACCTGAAAAGTCAGTGGAAGGGATCACAGTGCCTAGGCCCCACCGCCCCGGTAGGGCTTCCCCAAGCCAGGGAATCTCACAGAACACTCCTCAGAGCAATTGCCCCATGTGTGCTCTGTAGCAGTGAGCTCTGGAGACTAGGTCTGTTCTGACTGGGAAACTCAGGCCCTGGGAGCAGACCCATTAGTTTGGCTTCTTACAGCCAAACACCTCTTGCACCACGGAAGCCTGAATTAGCACTCCCTTGGGGGCTACCTTTTATGACTCTAAGGAAGAGACCCTGCCAGGCTGTCTTTGGCTGAAAATCACAAGGGGCTGGAAAGTGCTACCTGGAAAGTCAGTGGAAGAGGCCACAGTGCCTAGGGCCCACCGACCGGGTAGGGCTTCCCCAAGCCGGGGAACCTAAAGGAACACTCCTCAGAGCTATTGCCCCATGTGTGCTCTGTGCAGTGTGCTCTGTAGCAGTGAGAGCTCTGGAGACTAGGCTTGGTCTGACTAGGAAACTGAGGCCTGGAGGCAAACCCATTGTTGTCCCTTCATAACAGCAAACACCTGTTTCGCCAGGGAAGATTGGATAAGCACTCCCTTGGGCTACCTTTTATGACTCTAAGGAGGAGACCCTGCCAGGCTGTCTTTGGCTGAAAATCACAAGGGGCTGGAAAGTGCTACCTGGAAAGTCAGTGGAAGAGGCCACAGTGCCTAGGCCCCACCGCCCCCGTAGGGCTTCCCCCCACCGCCAGGGAACATCAAGTAAACACACTCCTCAGAGCTATTGCCCCATGTGTGCTCTGTAGCAGAAAGCTCTGGAGACTACTAGGTCTGTTCTGACTGGGAAACTGAGACCCTGGGAGCAGACCCATTGTTGTGCCTTCTTAACAGACAAACACCTCTTGCACCAGGGAAGCTTGAATAAGCACTCCCTTGGCTTACTTTTTATGACTCCAACGAAGAGACACTGCCAGGCTGCCTTTTTGCTGAAAATCACAAGGGGCTGGAAAGTGCTACCTGGAAATCAGTGGAAGAGATCACAGTGCCTAGGTGCCACCGCCGGGGTAGGACTTCCCCAAGCCAGGGAACCTCAAGGAACACTCCTCAGAGCTATTGCCCCATGTGTGCTCTGTATCAGAGAGCTGTGGAGACTAGGTCTGTTCTGACTGGGAAACTGAGGCCCTGGGATCAGACCCATTGTTGTGGCTTCTTAACAGACAAACACCTCTTGCACCAGGGAAGCTTGAATAAGCACTCCCTTGGGCTACCTTTTATGACTCTAAGAAGAGACCCTGCCAGGCTGCCTTTGGCTGAAAATCACAAGGGGCTGGAAAGTGCTACCTGGAAAGTCAGTGGAAGAAGCCACAGTGCCTAGGCCCCACCACCCGAGTAGGGCTTCCCCAAGCCAGGAAATCTCAAGGAACACTCCTCAGAGCTATTGCCCCATGTCTGCTCTGTAGCAGCCAGCTCTGGAGACTACTAGGTCTGTTCTGACTGGGAAACTGAGGCCCTGGGAGCAGACCCATTGTTGTGGCTACTTAACAGACAAACACCTCTTGCACCAGGGAAGTCTGAATAAGCACTCCCTTGGGCTATCTTTTATGACTCTAAGGAAGAGACCCTGCCAGGCTCCATTTGGTTGAAAATCACAAGGGGCTGGAAAGTGCTAGGTGGAAAGTCAGTGGTAGGGGCCATTGTGCCTAGGCCCCACCGCCCCGGTAGGGCTTCCCCAAGCCCGTGAACGTCAAGGCACCCTCCTCAGAGCTAATGCCCCATGTGTGCTCTGTAGCAGAGAGCTCTGGATACTAGGCCTGGTCTGACTAGGAAACTGAGGACTGGAGGCAAACCCATTGTTGTCCCTTCATAACAGGGAACACCTGTTTCGCCAGGGAAGATTGGATAAGCACTCCCTTGGGCTACCTTTTATGACTCTAAGGAAGAGACCCTGCCAGACTAACTTTGGCTGAAAATCACAAGTGGCTGGAAAGTGCTACGTGGAAAGTCAGTGGAAGAGGCCACAGTGCCTAGGCCGGGGAAAGTCAGTGGAAGAGTCCACAGTGCCTAGGCCGCACCGCCCGGGTAGGGGCTTCCCCAAGCCAGGGAACCTCAAGGAACACTCCTCACAGCTATTGCTCCATGTGTGCAATGTAGCAGAGAGCTATGGAGACTAGGTGTGTTCTGTCGGGGAAACTGAGGCCCTGGGAACAGACCCATTGTTGTGGCTTCTTAACAGACAAAAACCTCTTGTGTACCAGGGAAGCCTGAATAAGCACTCCCTTGGGTGACCTCTTATGGCTGCAAGAAAGAGACCCTGCCAGGCTGTCTTTGGCTGAAAATCACAAGGGGCTGGAAAGTGCTACCTGGAAAGTCAGTTGAAGAGGCCACAGTGCCTAGGCCCTACCGCCCGGGTAGGGCTTCCGCAAGCCAGGGAACCTCAAGAAACACTCCTCAGAGCTATTGCCCTATGTGTGCTCTGTATCAGAGGGCTCTCTGGAGACTACTAGGTCTTTTCTGACTGGAAACTGAGGCCCTCGGAACAGACCCATTGCTGTGGCTTCTTAACAGACAAACACCTTTGCACCAGGGAAGCTTGAATGAGCACTCCCTTGGGCTACCTTTTATGACTCTGTGGAAGAGACCCTGCCAGGCTGTCTTTGGCTGAAAATTACAATGGGCTGGAAAGTGCTACCTGGAAAGTCAGTGGAAGAGGCCACAGTGCCTAGGCCCCACCGCCCGGGAAGAGCTTCCCCAAAAGCCAGGGAACATCAAGGAACACTCCTCAGAGCTGTTGCCCCATGTGTGCTCTGTAGCAGCCAGCTCTGGAGACTACTAGGTCTGTTCTGACTGGGAAACTGAGGCCCTGGGAGCAGATCCATTGTTGTGACTTCTTAACAGACAAACACCTCTTGCACCAGGGGAGCCTGAATAAGCACTCCTTTGGGCTACCTTTTATGACTCTAAGGAAGAGACTCTTCCAGGCTGCCTTTGGCTGAAAATCACAAGGGGCTGGAAAGGGCTACCTGGAAAGTCAGGGGAAGAGCCCACAGTGCCTAGGCCCCACCGCCCGGGTAGGGCTTCCCCAAGCCGGGGAAACTCAAGGAACACGCCTCAGAGCTGTTGCCCCTTGTGTGCTCTGTAGCAGAGAGCTCTGGAGACTAGGTCTGTTCTGGCTGGGAAACTTAGGCCCTGGGAGAAGACCCATTGTTGTGGCTTCTTAACAGACAAACAAAACACCTTGCACACCAAGGAAGCTTGTATAAGCACTCCCTTGGGTTACTTTTTATGACTCTAAGGAAGAGACCCTGCCAGGCTGCCTTTTTGCTGAAAATCACAAGGGGCTGGAAAGTGTTACCTGGAAAGTCAGTGGAAGAGATCACAGTGCCTAGGTGCCACCGCCGGTGTAGGGCTTCCCCAAGCCAGGGAACCTCAAGGAACACTCCTCAGAGAGGCTATTGCCCCCATGTGTGTTCTCTGTAACAGAGAGCTGTGGAGACTAGGTCTGTTCTGACTGGGAAACTGAGGCCTGGGGCGCAGAAAGTGCCCATTGTTGTGGCTACTTAACAGACAAACACCTCTTGCACCAGGGAAGGTTGAATAAGCACTCCCTTGGGCTACCAGAGAGCTTTATGACTCTAAGAAGAGACCCTGCCAGGCTGCCTTTGGCTGAAAATCACAAGGGGCTGGAAAGTGCTACCTGGAAAGTCAGTGGAAGAAGCCACAGTGCCTAGGTCGTGGAAAGTCAGTGGAAGAAGCCACAGTGCCTAGGTCGCACCACACGGGTAGGGCTTCCCCAAGCCAGGGAACCTCAAGAAACACTCCTCAGAGCTATTGCCCCATGTGTGCTCTGTAGCAGAGAGCTCTGGAGACTAGGTCTGTTCTGACGGGGAAAAACTGAGGCCCTGGAGCAGACCCATTGTTGTGGCTTCTTAACAGACAAAAACACTTTGTACCAGGGAAGCCTTAATAAGCACCCCCTTGGGCTTCCTTTTTTGACTCTAAGGAAGAGAGCCTGCAAGGCTGCATCTGGCTGAAAATCACAAGGGACTGGGAAGTGATATCTGGAAAGTCAGTGAAAGAGGTCACAGTGCCTAGGCTCCAAAGCCCAGGTATGGCTTCGACAGTGCCCTGGAACGTGAAGGCCCCCTCCACAGCGCTTTTTTCCCATTTCTGGTCTGTAGCAGAGAGCTCTGGAGACTTGGTCTGTTCTGACTGGGAAACTGAGGCCCTGGGAGCAGAGCCATTGTTCTGGCGTCTTCACAGCCAAACACCTCTTGCACCAGGGAAGACTGAATAAGCAGTCCCTTGGGCTACCTTTTTTGACTCTAAGGAAGAGATCCTGCAAGGCTGCATCTAGCTGAAAATCACAAGGGACTGGGAAGTGATACCTGGAAAGTCAGTGGAAGAGTCCACAGTGCCTAGGCCCTACCACCCGGGTAGGGCTTCCCCAAGGCAGTGAACCTCAAGGAACACTCCTCAGAGCTATTGCCCCATGTGTGCTCTGTAACAGTGAGCTCTGGAGACTAGGTATGTTCTGACTGGGAAACTGAATCCCTGGGAGCAGACCCATTGTTGTGGCTTCTTAACAGACAAACACCTCTTGCACCAGGGGAGCTTGAGTAAGCACTTCCTTGGGCTACCATTTATGACTCTAAGGAAGAGACCCTACCAGGCTGCCTTTAACTGAAAATCACAAGCGGCTGGAAAGTGCTACCTGGAAAGTCAGTGGAAGAGGCCACAGTGCCTAGGCCCCACCGCCCCGGGTAGGGCTTCCCCAAGCCAGGGAACCTCAAGGAACACTCCTCAGAGCAATTGCTGCGTGTGTGCTCGATAGCAGAGAGCTCCGGAGACTAGGTCTGTTCTGACTCTAAAACTGAGGGCCTGGGAGCAGACCTATTGTTGTGGCTTCTTAACAAACAACTCTTGTACCAGGGAAACCTGAATAAGCACTCCCTTGGGCTACCTTTTATGATTCTAAGGAAGAGACACACTGCCAGGCTGCAATTGGCTGAAAATCACAAGGGGCTGGAACGTGCTACCTGGAAAGTCAGTGGAACAGGCCATGGTGCCTAGGCCCCACCCCCTGGGTAGGCCTTCACGAAGCCAGGGAAGCTCAAGGAACACTCCTCAGAGCTATTGCCCCATGTGTGCTCTGTAGCAGAGAGCTCTGGAGACTACTAGGTCTGTTCTGACTGGGAAACTGATGTCCCGGGAACAGACCCATTGTTGTGGCTTCTTAACAGACAAACACCTCTTGCACTAGGGAAGCCTGAATAAGCACTCCTTTGGGTTACCTTTTGTGACTCTAAGGAAGAGACCCTGCCAGGCTGCCTTTGGCTGAAAATCACAAGGGGCTAGAAAGTGCTACCAGGAAGGTCAGTGGAAGAGGCCACAGTGCCTAGGTCCCACCGCCCGGGTAGGGCTTCCCCAAGCCAGGGAACCTCAAGGAACACTCCTCAGAGCTATTGCCCCATGTGTGCTCTGTAGCAGAGAGCTCTGGAGACTAGGTTTGTTCTGACTCGGAAACTTTAGGCCCTGGGAGCAGACGCAATGTTGTTTCTTCTTAACAGCCAAACACCACTTGCACCAAGGAAGCCTGAATAAGCATTCCCTTGGGCTACCTTTAATGACCCTAAGGAAGAGATCTTGCCAGGCTGCCTTTGGCTGAAAATCACAAGGGGCTGGAAAGTGCTACCTGGAAAGGCAGTGGAAGACAACACAGTGCCTAGGCCCCACCCCACTGTCCGGGTAGGGCTCCCCAAGACCGAGAACATCAAGGTACCCTCCTCAGAGCTAATGCCCCATGTGTGCTCTGTAGCAGAGAGCTCTGGAGACTACTAGGTCTGTTCTGACCTGGAAACTGAGGCCTGGAGGCAAACCCATTGTTGTGCCTTCATAACAGCAAACAACTGTTTCGCCAGGGAAGATTGGATAAGCACTCCCTTGGGCTACCTTTTATGACTCTAAAGAAGAGACCCTGCCAGGCTGCCTTTGGCTGAAAATCACAAGGGGCTGGAAAGTGCTATGTGGAAAATCAGTGGAAGCTTGAATAAGCAGTCCCTTGGGCTACCTTTTATGACTCTAAGGAAGAGACCCTGCCAGGCTGCCTTTGGCTGAAAATCACAAGGGGCTGGAAAGTGCTACCTGGAAAGTCAGTGGAAATGGCCACAGTGCCTAGGCCCCACCGCCGGGATTGGGCTTCCCCAAGCCGGGGAACCTCAAGGAACACTCCTCAGAGCTATTGCCCCATATGTGCTCTGTAGCAGAGAGTTCTGGAGAGACTAGGTCTGTTCTGACTGGGAAACTGAGGCCCTGGGAGCAGACCCATTGTTGTGGCTTCTTAACAGACAAACACCTCTTGCACCAGGGAAGCATGAATAAGCACTCCCTTGGGCTACCTTTTATGACTCTAAGGAAGAGACCCTGCCAGGCTGCCTTTGGCTGAAAATCACAAGGGGCTGGAAAGTGCTACCTGGAAAGTCAGTGGAAGAGGCCACAGTGCCTAGGCCCCACCACCCCGGGTAGGGCTTCCCCAAAAGCAGGGAACCTCAAGGAACACTCCTCAGAGCTATTGCCCCATGTGTGCTCTGTAGCAGAGAGCTCTGAAGACTAGGTCTGTCCTGACTGGGAAACTGAGGCCCTGGGAGCAGACCCATTGTTGTGGCTTCTTAAAAGACAAACACCTCTTGCACCAGGGAAGCTTGAATAAGCACTCCCTTGGGCTACCTTTTATGACTCTAAGGAAGAGACCCTGCCAGGCTGCCTTTGGCTGAAAATCACAAGGGGCTGGAAAGTGCTACCTGGAAAGTCAGTGGAAGAGGCCACAGTGCCTAGGCCCCCACCGCCCGGGTAGGGCTTCCCCAAGCCAGGGAACCTCAAGGAACACTCCTCAGAGCTATTGCCCCATGTGTGCTCTGTAGCAGAGAGCTCTGGAGACTAGGTCTGTTCTGACTGGGAAACTGAGGCCCTGGGAGCAGACCCATTGTTGTGGCTTCTTAACAGACAAACACCTCTTGCACCAGGGAAGCCTGAATAAGCACTCCCTTGGGGCTACCTTTTATGACTCTAAGGAAGAGACCCTGCCAGGCTGCCTTTGGCTGAAAATCACAAGGGGCTGGAAAGTGCTACCTGGAAAGTCAGTGGAAGAGGCCACAGTGCCTAGGCCCCACCGCCCGGGTAGGGCTTCCCCAAGCCCAGGGAACCTCAAGGAACACTCCTCAGAGCTATTGCCCCATGTGTGCTCTGTAGCAGAGAGCTCTGGAGACTACTAGGTCTGTTCTGACTGGGAAACTGAGGCCCTGGGAGCAGACCCATTGTTGTGGCTTCTTAACAGACAAACACCTTGCACCAGGGAAGCTTGAATAAGCACTCCCTTGGGCTACCTTTTATGACTCTAAGGAAGAGACCCTGCCAGGCTGCTTTGGCTGAAAATCACAAGGGGCTGGAAAGTGCTACCTGGAAAGTCAGTGGAAGAGGCCACAGTGCCTAGGCCCCCACCGCCCGGGTAGGGCTTCCCCAAGCCATGGAACCTCTAGGAACACTCCTCAGAGCTATTGCCCCATATGTGCTCGGTAGGAGAGAGTTCTGGAGACTAGGTCTGTTCTGACTGGGAAACTGAGGCCCTGGGAACAGACCCATTGTTGTGGCTTCTTAACAGACAAACACCTTTGCACCAGGGAAGCTTGAATAAGCACGCCCTTGGGCTAACTTTTATGGCTCTTTATGAAGAGACCCTGCCAGGCTGTCTTTGGCTGAAAATTACAAGGGGCTGGAAAGTGCTACCTGGAAAGTCAGTGGAAGAGGCCATTATGCCTAGGCCCCACCGCCCGGGTAGGGCCTCCCCAAGCCAGGGAACCTCAAGGAACACTCCTCAGAGCTATTGCCCCATGTGTGCTCTGTAGCAGAGTGCTCTGGAGACTACTAGTTCTTTTCTGACTGGGAAACTGAGGCCCTGGGAAGCAGACCCATTGTTGTGGCTTCTTAACAGACAAACACCTCTTGCACACCAGGGAAGCCTGAATAAGCACTCCCTTGGGCTACCTTTTATGACTCTAAGGAAGAGAATCTGCCAGGCTGCCTTTGGCTGAAAATCACAAGGGGCTGGAAAGTGCTACCTGGAAAGTCAGTGGAAGAGCCCACAGTGCCTAGGCCCCACCGCCCGGGTAGGGCTTCCCCAAGCCAGGGAACCTCAAGGAACACTCCTCAGAGCTATTGCCCCATGTGTGCTCTGTAGCAGAGAGCTCTGGAGACTAGGTCTGTTCTGACTGGGAAACTGAGGCCCTGGGAGCAGACCCATTGTTGTGGCTACTTAACAGACAAACACCTCTTGCACCAGGGAAGTCTTGAATAAGCACTCCCTTGGGCTATCTTTTATGACTCTAAGGAAGAGACCCTGCCAGGCTCCATTTGGTTGAAAATCACAAGGGGCTGGAAAGTGCTACCTGGAAAGTCAGTGGTAGGAGGCCACAGTGCCTAGGCCCCCACCGCCCCGGTAGGGCTTCCCCAAGCCCGTGAACGTCAAGGCACCCTCCTCAGAGCTAATGCCCCCATGTGTGCTCTGTAGCAGAGAGCTCTGGATACTAGGTCTGTTCTGACTGGGAAACTGAGGGCTGGAGGCAAACCCATTGTTGTGGCTTCTTAACAGCAAACACCTCTTTCGCCAGGGAAGATTGGATAAGCACTCCCTTGGGCTACCTTTTATGACTCTAAGGAAGAGACCCTGCCAGGCTGCCTTTGGCTGAAAATCACAAGGGGCTGGAAAGTGTTACCTGGAAAGTCAGTGGAAGAGATCACAGTGCCTAGGTGCCACCGCATGGGTAGGGCTTCCCCAAGCCAGGGAACCTCAAGGAACACTCCTCAGAGCTATTGCCCCATGTGTGCTCTGTATCAGAGAGCTGTGGAGACTAGGTCTGTTCTGACTGGGAAATTGAGGCCCTGGGATCAGACCCATTTGTTGTGGCTTCTTAACAGACAAACACCTCTTTCACCAGGGAAGCTTGAATAAGCACTCCCTTGGGCTACCTTTTATGACTCTAAGAAGAGACCCCAGGCTGCCTTTGGCTGAAAATCACAAGGGGCTGGAAAGTGCTACCTGGAAAGTCAGTGGAAGAAGCCACAGTGCCTAGGCCCCACCACCCGAGTAGGGCTTCCCCAAGCCAGGGAACCTCAAGGAACTCTTCTTAGATGTATTGCCACATGTGTTAGGGCTTCCCCAAGCCAGGGAACCTCAAGGCACCCTCCTCAGAGCTAATTGCCCCATGTTGTGCTCTGTAGCAGAGAGCTCTGGATACTAGGTTGGTTGTTCTGACTGGGAAACTGAGACATGGAGCAAACCTATTGTTGTGCCAATCTTAACAGCAAACACCTCTTGCACCAGGGAAGTCTGAATAAGCACTCCCTTGGGCTACCTTTTATGACTCTAAGGAAGAGACCCTGCAAGGCTGCCTTTGGCCTGAAAATCACAAGGGGCTGGAAAGTGCTACCTGGAAAGTCAGTGGAAGAGGCCACAGTGCCTAGGCCGCCACCGCCCGGTAGGGCTTCCCCAAGCCAGGGAACCGTCAAGGAACACTCCTCAGAGCTATTGCCCCATGTGTGCTCTGTAGCAGAGAGCTCTGGAGACTAGGTCTGTTCTGATGGGAAACTGAGGCCCTGGGAGCAGACCCATTGTTCCTGCTTTTCTTAACAGACAAAACACCTCTTTCACCAGGGAAGCCTGAATAAGCACTCCCTTGGGCCTACCTTTTATGACTCTAAAGAAGAGACCCTGCCAGGCTGCCTTTGGACTGAAAATCACAAGGGGTGGAAAGTGCTACGTGGAAAGTCAGTGGAAGAGGCCACAGTGCCTAGGCCGCACGCCCGCGGTAGGGCTTCCCAAGCCACCTGGAAACCTCAAGGAACCACTCCTCAGAGCTATTGCCCCATGTGTGCTCTGTACAGGAGAGCTCTGGAGACTAGGTCTGTTCTGACTGGGAAACTGAGGCCCTGGGAGCAGAGCCATTGTTGTGGCTTCTTAACAGCAAAACACCTCTTGCAACCAGGGAAGCTTGAATAAGCACTCCCTTGGGCTACCTTTTATGACTCTAAGAAAGAGAACCCTGCAAGGCTGCATTTGGCTGAAAATCACAAGGGGCTGGGAAGTGATACCTGGAAAGTCAGTGAAAGAGGCCACAGTGCCTAGGCTCCAAAGCCCAGGTAAGGCTTCGACAGTGCCCTGGAAACGTGAAGGCACCCTCCACAGCAGCTTTTTCCCCATGTCTGCTCTGTAGCAGAGAGCTCTGGAGACTAGGTCCCTGTTCTGACTGGGAAACTGAGGCCCTGGGAGGCAGAGCCATTGTTGTGGCGTCTTCACAGCCAAACACCTCTTTGCACCAGGGAAAGAACTGAATAAGCAGTCCCTTGGGCTACATTTTTTTGACTCTAAGGAAGAGACCCTGCAAGGCTGCATCTGGCTGAAAATCACAAGGGGGACTGGGAAGTGATACCTGGAAAAGTCAGTGAAAGAGGCCACAGTGCCTAGGCACAAAAGCCCAGGTAAGGCTTCGACAGTGCCCTGGAACGTGAAGGCACCCTCCAACAGCGCTTTTTCCCCATGTCTGCTCTGTAGCAGAGAGCTCTGGAGACTAGGTCTGTTCTGACTGGGAAACTGAGGCCCTGGGAGCAAGCCATTGTTCTGCGTCTTCACAGCCAAACACCTCTTGCACCAGGAAAGACTGAATAAGCAGTCCCTTGGGCTACCTTTTTTTGACTCTAAGGAAGAGACCCTGCAAAGGCTGCATCTGGCTGAAAATCACAAGGGGGACTGGAAGTGATACCTTGGAAAGTCAGTGGAAAGAGGCCACAGTGCCTAGGCTCCAAAGCCCAGGTAAGGCTTCGACAGTGCCCTGGGAAGCGTGAAGGCACCCACCACAGCGCTTTTTCCCCATGTCTGCTCTGTAGCAGAGAGCTCTGGAGACTAGGTCTGTTCTGACTGGGAAACTGAGGCCCTGGGAGCAGAGCCATGTGTTCTGGCGTCTTCACAGCCAAACACCTCTTGCACCAGGGAAGACTGAATAAGCAGTCCCTTGGGCTACCTTTTTTGACTCTAAGGAAGAGGACCCTGCAAGGCTGCATCTGGCTGAAAATCACAAGGGGCTGGGAAGTGATACCTGGAAAGACAGTGAAAGAGGCCACAGTGCCTAGGCTCCAAAGCCCAGGTAGGGCTTCCCCAAGCAGGGGAGCCTCAAGGCACCCACAGCCTCAGAGCTTTTTCCCCATGTCTGCTCTGTAGCAGAGAGCTCTGGAGACTAGGTCTGTTCTGACTGGGAAACTGAGGCCCTGGGAGCAGAGCCATTGTTCTGGGCGTCTTCACAGCCAAACACCTCTTGCACAGGGGAAAGACTGAAATAAGCAAATCCCTTGGGCAACCTTTTTTGACTCTAAGAAAGAGACCCTCCAAGGCTGCATCTGGCTGAAAATCACAAGAGGCGGCCATAGTGTTGCCTGGAAAGTCCAGTGAAATAGGCCACAGTGCCTAGGCTCCAAAGCCCAGGTAAGTGTTCGACAGTGCCCTGGAACGTAAAGGCACCGACCACAGCGCTTTTTTCCCCATGTATGCTCTGTGAGACAGAGAGCTCTGGAGACTAGGTCTGTCCATGGACTGGGAAAACTGAGGACCCTGGGAGCATAGCCATTGTTCTGCGCGTCCTTCACAGCAAAACACCTCTTGCACCAGGGAAGGACTGAATAAGCATTCCCTTGGGCTACCTTTTTTGACTCTAAGGAATAGACCCTGCAAGGCTTTGCATCAAAGGGGCTGGAAAAATCACATGGGCTGTAGGGGCATTGATACCTGGGAAAGGCCTTCAAGCGTGAACATCAGGTATCCACAGCTAATGCCTAGGCCCCTGCGTACCAAGAGCTAAGGCTTCGACAGTGGCTTATGGAATGTGAAGTCGACCCTCCACATTGCCTTTTTTTTACCCAATGTCTGCTCTGTAGCAGAGAGCTCTGTCAAAGGACTAGGTTCTGTTCTGACAGGGCGAAACTGAGGCCCTGGAGCAGAAAGTCATTGGTTCTGGCGTCTTCACAGCCAAACACCTCTTGCACCACAGGGAAGATATCTGAATAAGCTAGTGTCCATTGGTGTCTGTGTCAGAGATTGGGGTTTGACTCTAAGGAAAAGAGACCCTGCAAGCTGCATCTGCTTGAAAATCACACAAACAGGGGCTGGGGTAAATTGATACCTGGAAAGTCAGTGAAAGAGGCCACAGTGCCCTAGGACTCCACAGCCCTAGGTCAAGGGTAAGGGCTTCCGACAGTGCAGGGAAACCTGAAGGACACCCTCCAACAGAGCTATTTCCCCATGTCTGCTCTGTAGCAGAGAGCTCTGGAGACTAGGTCTTTTCTGACTGGGAAACTGAGGCCCTGGGAGCAGAGCCATTGTTTCTGGCGTCTTCACAGCCAAACACCTTCTTATCACCAGGGAAGACTGAATAAGCAGTCCCTTGGGCTACGTTTTTTGACTCTAAAGGAAGAGACCCTGCAAGCTGCATCTGGCTGAAAAATCACAAGGGGTCTGGGAAGTGATAACCTGGAAGTCAGTGAAAGAGGCCAACGTGCCTAGCCTCCAGCACCCGGTAGGGCTTCCCCCAAGGCAGGGAGCCTCAAGGAACCCTCCTCAGAGCTTATTTCCCCATGTCTGCTCTGTAGCAGAGAGCTCTGGAGACTAGGTCTGTTCTGACTGGGAAACTGAGGCCCTGGGAGCAGAGCCATTGTTGCTGGCGTCTTCACGAACCAAACACCTCTTGCACCAGGGAAGACTGAATAAGCAGTCCCTTGGGCTACCTTTTTTGACTCTAAGGAAGAGACCCTGCCAGGCTGCATCTGGAATGAAAATCACAAGGGGCTGGGAAGTGAATACCTGGAAAGTCAGTGAAAGAGGCCACAGTGCCTAGGCCCAAACCCAGGAGGGGCCCGGTAGTGACCTGGGAAGCCGAGACAATAAGCCCATCCTTCAGAGCTAATGCCCCATGTGTGATCTGTAGGCACCGTGCTATGGAGAATAGGTCTGGTCTAACCTAGGAAACTGAGGCCTGGAGGGGGCAGAAGCACATCTGTTGTGGCTTCTATTAACAGCCCAAACCCTCTGTTCCGTCCAGGGAAGAGTGGATAACAGCACTTCATTTGGGTAACTTTTTGATCTAAGCAGGAGATTTTTTTTTTTTGCATACGGTCTGAAAAATCACAGAGTGGCTGGGATTAGTGCTACCTGGAAAGTCAGTGGAACGAGGCCACAGTGACTAGCCGCCAAGCACTAGGGTAGGGCTTCCCCAAGCAGGGAACCTCAAGGTTCCCCATGTCTGCTCTGTAGCAGAGAGAGCTCTGGAGACTAGGTCTGTTTCTGACTGGGAAACTGAGGCCCTGGGAGCAGAGCCATTGTTCTGGCGTCTTCACAGCCAAACACCCTCTTGCACCAGGGAAGACTGAATAAGCAGTCCCTTGGGCTACCTTTTTTTGACTCTAAGGAAGAGACCCTGCAAGGCTGCATCTGGCTGAAAATCACAAGGGGCTGGGAAGTGATACCTGGAAAGTCAGTGAAAGAGGCCACAGTGCCTAGGCTCCAAAGCCCCGGTAAGGGCTTCGACAGTGCCCTGGAACGTGCCTAAGGCTTCGAGCCCCAGGGAGGCCTCAAGGCCCATGGAACAGGAACGTGAAGGCAACCCTCCACAGAGCTATTTCCCCATGTCTGCTCTGTAGCAGAGAGCTCTGGAGACTAGGTCTGTTCTGACTGGGAAACTGAGGCCCTGGGAGCAGAGCCATTGTTCTGGCGTCTTCACAGCCAAACACCTCTTGCACCAGGGAAGACTGAATAAGCAGTCCCTTGGGCTACCTTTTTTTGACTCTAAGGAAGAGACCCTGCAAGGCTGCATCTGGCTGAAAATCACAAGGGGCTGGGAAGTGATACCTGGAAAGTCAGTGAAAGAGGCCACAGTGCCTAGGCTCCAAAGCCCAGGTAAGGCTTCGACAGTGCCTGGAAACGTGAAGGCACCCTCTCCACAGCGCTTTTTCCCCATGTCTGCTCTGTAGCAGAGAGAGCTCTGGAGACTAGGTCTGTTCTGACTGGGAAACTGAGGCCCTGGGAGCAGAGCCATTGTTCTGGGCGTCTTCACAGCCAAACACCTCTTGCACCAGGGAAGACTGAATAAGCAGTCCCTTGGGCTACCCTTTTTTTGACTCTAAGGAAGAGACCCTGCAAGGCTGCATCTGGCTGAAAAAATCACAAGGGGCTGGGAAGTGATACCTGGAAAGTCAGTGAAAGAGGCCACAGTGCCTAGGCCCCAAAGCACCCAGGGTAAGGCTTCCCCAAGGCAGGGAAGCCTGAAGGAACCCTCCTCAGAGCTATTTCCCCATGTCTGCTCTGTAGCAGAGAGCTCTGGAGACTAGGTCTGTTCTGACTGGGAAACTGAGGCCCTGGGAGCAGAGCCATTGTTCTGGCGTCTTCACAGCCAAACACCTCTTGCACCAGGGAAGACTGAATAAGCAGTCCCTTGGGCTACCTTTTTTGACTCTAAGGAAGAGACCCCTGCAAGCTGCATCTGGCTGAAAAATCACAAGGGGCTGGGAAGTGATACCTGGAAAGTCAGTGAAAGAGGCCACAGTGCCTAGGCTCCAAAGCCCAGGTAAGGCTTCGACAGTGCCCTGGAACGTGAAGGCACCCTCCACAGCGCTTTTTCCCCCATGTCTGCTCTGTAGCAGAGAGCTCTGGAGACTAGGTCTGTTCTGACTGGGAAACTGAGGCCCTGGGAGCAGAGCCATTGTTCTGGCGTCTTCACAGCCAAACACCTCTTGCACCAGGGAAGACTGAATAAGCAGTCCCTTGGGCTACCTTTTTTGACTCTAAGGAAGAGACCCTGCAAGGCTGCATCTGGCTGAAAATCACAAGGGGCTGGGAAGTGATACCTGGAAAGTCAGTGAAAGAGGCCACAGTGCCTAGGCTCCAAAGCCCAGGTAAGGCTTCGACAGTGCCCTGGAACGTGAAGGCACCCTCCACAGCGCTTTTTCCCCATGTCTGCTCTGTAGCAGAGAGCTCTGGAGACTAGGTCTGTTCTGACTGGGAAACTGAGGCCCTGGGAGCAGAGCCATTGTTCTGGCGTCTTCACAGCCAAACACCTCTTGCACCAGGGAAGACTGAATAAGCAGTCCCTTGGGGCTACCTTTTTTGACTCTAAGGAAGAGACCCTGCAAGGCTGCATCTGGCTGAAAAAATCACAAGGGGCTGGGAAGTGATACCTGGAAAGTCAGTGAAAGAGGCCACAGTGCCTAGGCCCCAAAGCACCCGTAAGGGCTTCCCCAGTGGCCTGGAACCTGAAGGCACCCTCCTCAGAGCTTTTTCCCCATGTCTGCTCTGTAGCAGAGAGCTCTGGAGACTAGGTCTGTTCTGACTGGGAAACTGAGGCCCTGGGAGCAGAGCCATTGTTCTGGCGTCTTCACAGCCAAACACCTCTTGCACCAGGGAAGACTGAATAAGCAGTCCCTTGGGCTACCCTTTTTTGACTCTAAGGAAGAGACCCTGCAAGGCTGCATCTGGCTGAAAATCACAAGGGGCTGGGAAGTGATACCTGGAAAGTCAGTGAAAGAGGCCACAGTGCCTAGGCTCCAAAGCCCAGGTAAGGCTTCGACAGTGCCCTGGAACGTGAAGGCACCCCCTCCTCAGAGCTTTTCCCCATGTCTGCTCTGTAGCAGAGAGCTCTGGGAGACTAGGTCTGTTCTGACTGGGAAACTGAGGCCCTGGGAGCAGAGCCATTGTTCTGGCGTCTTCACAGCCAAACACCTCTTGCACCAGGGAAGACTGAATAAGCAGTCCCTTGGGCTACTTTTTTTTGACTCTAAGGAAGAGACCCTGCAAGGCTGCATCTGGCTGAAAATCACAAGGGGCTGGGAAGTGATACCTGGAAAAGTCAGTGAAAGAGGCCACAGTGCCTAGGCTCCAAAGCCCAGGTAAGGCTTCGACAGTGCCCTGGAACCTGAAGACCCCTCCTCAGAGCTATTTCCCCATGTCTGCTCTGTAGCAGAGAGCTCTGGAGACTAGGTCTGTTCTGACTGGGAAACTGAGGCCCTGGGAGCAGAGCCATTGTTCTGGCGTCTTCACAGCCAAACACCTCTTGCACCAGGGAAGACTGAATAAGCAGTCCCTTGGGCTACCTTTTTTGACTCTAAGGAAGAGACCCCTGCAAGGCTGCATCTGGCTGAAAATCACAAGGGGCTGGGAAGTGATACCTGGAAAAGTCAGTGAAAGAGGCCACAGTGCCTAGGCTCCAAAGCCCAGGTAAGGCTTCGACATTGCCCTGGA
>JAGTYA010000597.1:0-21416 GCA_024291935.2 Okapia johnstoni | reverse complement strand
AATCGGGCTTCCCTCGAAAGCAGGGGCGAAGGTCGTGCTTTTCCGAGCGCGGCGCGCAGGGGGAAGCGGGGGTTGGCCTCTCTGAATCGGGGGCGTGGCGCCTCGGGGAGGCCATCTCTTGTTGCCTCTGAGAAGTCCAGGCCTCCTTTGACATCGCCAGGGGCTGCTGGGGGCTTCCCCTCGCCTCACGTCCAGGGGAACTGGACTCGCTTGCCGATGGGGGTTCCTCGGGGACCTTTGGTCTTGCGGCCGGAACTGGCCCCTTGGGGCCTCTTCTCGAAACCTCAGGAGAGTGCGAGAGTCCCGCTCTGGAGGGTGCGAGGGAAGGTGTGGGATTGCACCGATGGCATTCAAGGAAGGGGATTGGACCCCCCTTTCGAGAGGAGGGGGGTCCGACGGGCGACGGTGGGCCCCTCGCGAGCGGCCTCACTGGAGACTCAGGGTTCCGCTCGCCTGTGGACACGGGTATCCCAGGGAACCTCTGGGGGTCGCCTAGAGGAAGTCCAGCCTCCGTTGCAGCGCCAGAGAGAAGGCAGGACGGCTCTCGCGTCGCTGCAGATCCAAAGGGCCCCGGTCTCGCAAGGAGGGGGGCCGGGGGGACGCCCTCGCGGTGTGGTCGGGAAAGCCCCGCTTTCTTGGCAGGTTTGGCCCGGGGATCTCGGGGGACACCTGGGAGTCGCCCGCAAGGGAGTTCAAAGCCCCATCGTTCGGAGCCGGAAGGTACAGGTGCCGGGGGCATGCTCTCCCTATGCCCTGCAAGGGAAAAAGAAGCGCCTCCTCCCTCTATGGGCGTGGCGCCTCACGGGGGGTGTTCTTAGTCTCGATACTTGCTTAGCGGCGTTGCATTCTCGAGTTGCGGCGGGTACCCCGGCCCGTCTCCTCCCGTTAGCCCAGCGGTGGTCGCTGCCATGCCTCCTTTTCGAGCTCGGACAGGGGCCCGTAAGCAGCCTCGGGATTCGCCAGGAGGCGCTGCGCAGCGCCCTGGTGAGTCCGCAGGTCAGGCATGGAGCTAGGACCCTCGGGGGGTCCCGGAGGTGGGGGGAGGGGGGGACAGGTATAACTGGCACCTGTTGGGGTGGGTGTTCTCCAGGGAGTCCGAGGGGGACTCAGCCGTTCTCGTCCCGGTCACAGCCAAGGGTGCAATCGGGCTTCCCCTCGAATGCAAGGGCGCGAAGGTACGTCGTGCTTTTCCGCGCGCGCCGCAGGGGGAAGCGGGGGGTTGGCCTCTCTGAATCGGGGGGTTGCGTGGCGCCTCGGGGGAGCCTCTCTTGTTGCCTTCATCTGAGAAGTCCAGGCCTCTCTTGACATCGCCAGGGGCTGCTGGGGCTTTTGCCCCCCCTCGCCTCACGTCCAGGGAACTGGACTCGCTTGCCGTTATGGGGGTTCCTCGGGGACCTTTGGTCTTGCGCGCCGAGCCGGAAACCTAGGCCCCTTGGGGCCTCTTCTCGAACCTCAGGAGAGGCGAGAGTATCCCGCTCTGGAGGTTGCGAGGGAATGTAGGGATTGCGATGTGCATTCAGGAAGGGGGATTTGTGGACCCCCCTTTCGAGAGGAGGGGCGCGGGTCGGGCGACGGGGGGCCCCTCGCGAGCGGCCTATCTGGAGACTCAGGGGTTCCGCGTCGGCCCGTCGTGGACACGGGGAATGTCCCAGGGGAACCTCTGGGGGCGCCTAGAGGGAGGTCCCAGCCTCCGTTGCAGCGCCAGAGAGAGAGGCAGGACGGCTCTCGCGTCTGCAGATATTCGCTGCAGATCCGCAGATGGGGGGGGCCCGTCTCTCAGCAGGAGGGGGGTGGGCCGGGGCGGGACGCCCTCGCGTCTGTGGCGGGGAGGCTGCCGCTTTCGCGTTGGCAGGTTGGGAACCCCCGGGATTGCTTGGCGGGGGGATCTCGGGACACCTGGAGTCGGCCGTGCAAGGAGTCACGGGCCCCGTTCGGAAGCCGGAACAGGTGCCGGGGGGATGCTCTCCATGCCCTTGGTCAAGGGAAGAAGCGCCTCCTCCTCTCTATGGGGGCGTGGCCTCACGGGGGGGTGTTTCTCGACTTGGCGGCGGTGCATTCCGGAGTTGCGGCGGTACCCCGGGCCCGTCCGTCTCCCCCCGGTAGCCCAGCGGGGGTCGCCATGGCCTCCTTTCGAGCGGACCGGTGCTGGACAGAATGGAGGCAAGCCCGAGCCAGCCTCGGGATTATGCCACAGGAGGGCGCTGCAGCGCCCTGGTACCGCAGTCAGGCATGGAGGCTTAGCTAGGACCTCGGGGGTCCCCGGCGGGGGGGGGATGGGGACAGGTATAAACTGGCACCTGTGGTCGGTGGCCTCCAGGGAGTCGGAGGGGGACTGCAGCCCTTTCGCTGCTCCGCGTCGACAGCCAAGGGCAATCGGGGCTTCCCCTCGAATGCAGGGGGCGAAGGTCGTGCTTTTCCGCGCGGGTCGCCGCAGGGAAAACGCGGGGGTTGGCCTCTCTGAATCGGGGCGTGGCGCCTCGGGGGAGCCTCTCCTTGGGTTGCCTCTGAGAAAGTCCAGGCCTCCTTTGACATCGCCAGGGGCTGCTGGGCTTCCCCTCGCCTCACGTCCAGGGGAACTGGACTCGCTTGCCGATGGGGGGGTTCCTCGGGGACCTTTGGTCTTGCGGCCGGAACTGGCCCCTTGGGGCCTCCTTCTCGAACCTCAGGAGAGGGCGAGAGTCCCGCTCTGGAGGTGCGAGGGAATGTAGGGATTGCGATGATGGCATTCAGGGAAGGGGATTGGACCCCCCTTTTCGAGAGGGAGGGGCCGACGGCGACGGGGGGGCCCCTCGCGAGCGGGGCCTCTGGAGACTCAGGGTTCCGCTCGCCTGTGGGACACGGGTATCCCAGTGGTACCTCTGGGGGGCGCCTAGAGGGAGTCCAGCCTCCGTTGCAGCGCCAGAGAGAAAGGCAGGACAGGCTCTCGCGTTCGCTGCAGAAGTTATCCCAAGGGCCCCCAAAGTCTCGCAAGGAAGGGGGCGCCCGGGGGGGACGCCTCTTGCGGTGTGGCGGGAAGCCCCGCTTTCTTTGGCAGGAGCAGGTTGGCCCGGGGATCTCGGGGGACACCCTGGAGTCGCACCGCAAGGAGTCAAGCCCCGTACGTTCGGAGAGCCGGAACAGGTGCCGGCGGCATGCTCTCCATGCCCTGCAAGGGAAAAAAAAGCGCCTCTCCCCCTCTATGGGCGTGGCCTCACGGGGGAGTGTTCTCGACTTGCGGCGGTGCATTCTCGAGTTGCGGCGGGTACCCCGGCCGTCTCCCCCGTTAGCCCAGCGGGGGTCGCCATGCCTCCTTTCGAGCGGGACAGGGGCCCGAGCAGCCCTCGGGATTCGCCAGGAGGCGCTGCAGCGCCCTGGGTCCGCGTCAGGCATGGAGCTAGGACCCTCGGGGGTCCCCGGAGGGGGGGAGGGCTGGGGGACAGGTATAACACTGGCACCTGTGGGTGTGGCCTCCAGGGAGTCCGTCGAGGGGACTCAGCCTTTCCTCTCTCCGGTCACAGCCCAAGGGCAATCGGGCTTCCCCTCGAAATGCAGGGGCGAAGGTCGTGCTTTTCCGCGCGGCGCAGGGGGAAGCGGGGGTGGCCTCTCTGAATCGGGGTGCAGTCGTGGCGCCTCGGGGAGCCTCTCTTGTTGCCTCTGAGAAGTCCAGGCCTCCTTTGACATCGCCAGGGGCTGCTAGGGAACTGGGACTCGCTTGCCGATGGGGGTTTCCTCGGGGACTCTTTATGGTCTTGCGTCCCGGAACTGGCTCCCTTGGGGCCTCTCTTCTCACGAACTCTCAGGAGAGGCGAGAGTCCCCGCTCTGCGAGGTGCTGTGGGAATGTAGGGATTGCCCGATGGCATTCAGGAACTATGCGGAGTTGGACCCCCCCCTTTTCGAGAGGAGGGGGCCGACGGCGACGGGCGGTTCCCCCTCTCGTGAGGTCGGCCTCTGGAGACTCAGGGTTCCCGCTCCGCTCTGTGGACTGTACACCGGGTATTCCCAGGAAAACCTCTGGGGGGCGCCTAGAGAGGAAGTCCCCAGCCTCCGTTTGAGCAGCGCCACGAGGAGAAGGCAGGACGGCTCTCTGCGTCGCGCTGCAGAGATACCAAGGGCCCCCGTCCTCGCAAGGAGGGGGGCCCGGGGGACGCACTCGCGGCTCGGTGTGGCGAGAACAGCCCCACTTTTCTTCGCGCAGTATTGGGCAGCGGCCTGGCCCGGATACTCGGGGGACACCTGGAGTCGCACCCGCCAAGGAGTCTCAAGCCCCGTTCGGCGCCGGAAACCAGGTGCCAGACGGGCATGCTCTCCATGCCCTGCAAGGGAAAAAGCGCCTCCTCCCTCTGGATAGGCCGTGGCCTCACACGGGGGTGTTCTCGACTTGCGAGCGGGATGCATTTTCTTCGAGTTGCGGCAGGCGGCTACCCCGGCCCGTCTCCCCCCGTCTAGCCAGAGGTGAGTTCGCCATGCCTCACTATTCGAGCTCGCGGAACAGGGGCCCGATCAGCAGGCCGTTCGGGGATTGTTCGCCAGGAGGCGCCAGGTGCTGCAGCGCCCTGGGTCCGTGCGTCCGAGCCATGGAGCTAGGGACCCCTCTGGGGTCCCCGGAAGGCGGGAGGGGGAGAGTCTAGAGGGGACAAGGTTATAACACTCAGGCACATGTGTTTGAGGTTTGTGCCTGCAGGGAGATCGAGGCGGAGCTCAGCCTCAGTTCTATGATCCCAACGGTCACAGCCAAGGGCAATTCGGGCTTCCGCCTCGATAAAGAGCGAGGGAGCGGAAGGTCGTGCACTTAGTCCGCGCGGGCAATAGGGGGATGGCACGGGGCTGGGGCCTCTCTGGTGAATCGGTGGGACGGTGAGGGCCTTATTCGGGAGCCTCTCTTGCTTGCCTTGGAGAGAAGTACAGGCCTCCTCTTTGACACATCGCCTAGGGGCCGCTGATGAGGCTTGCCCCTTCGCCTCTACGTCCGCAGCGGAACTGGAACTCGCTTGCCGAGATGGGGGTTTACCTCGGGGAACTTTGGTTCTTGCTGCCGCGGAAAACTGGACCATTGGGAGGCTACTTCTCGAAACCTCAGGAGGAGGCGTAGTCGCTCCGGGCTCTGGTAGGCTGCCGACGGATAATGTAGGCGATTTGCGCGATGGCTCATTCAGGAAGGGGGATTAGGACCCCCCTTCACGAGAGGAAGGGGAGCGGGACACGGCGAGCGCGGGGCGGCCCCTCGCGCGGGAGCAGGTCCTCTGGAGATATCAGGGTCCGCTCGCCAGAGTGGACTACGGGTATCGTGGAGCGACCTCGGGGCGGTACAAGAGGGCAGTCCACCCTCAACAACGCAACAACTAAGGCAGGACGGGTCTCACCCCGTCTGCTGTTCCATCAAGGGCCATATGTTTCGCCAGGGGAGGGGTTCCCGGGGGACTTTCAAGGGCTACCCAAAGAACTCGCAGGTCATACTTCAGTTCCTATCTACCCTTTCTTTTCTACACCGGTCTCACCCTTTAGTTCAGCTCTCCACACCGTTTATCCAAAGAGTGCCGGGCAATTCGTAGGGCTAATAATTATTTATTTTTTTTCAATTTAAAAAGAAAAACCAAACCAAAATAAAAACAATAACCACAAAGAGGCAAAAATAAAAGCACTCGGGAGACACCAAAATCCCCACTCCATCCTTTGGTCTATCTGACAGATTCAAAAAAATAACAAAAAAAAAAAACAAAAAAAAAAAAAACCAAGTAAGCCTCAAAAAAAAACCACATCTGCGGGGGTGCCCAAAAAAGTGGGGCAATGGGAAAGCACATAAAAGAACACCAAAACTCGACTTGGGGTGGCATCCAAAAGTCGAGGGCAAACCTAGTCATTTCTTCTCTCCTGCTACGCAGCGCAACGTCCAAAGGCAAAAAGTGCTTTACCCCTCAAAAACACCACCACAGGGTCTCCAGGGAGCTTACGGAACTCCTTTTCAGAGCGGGAAGTGGCCGGTTTCCCTCCATCAAACCGCGGTGACGGTGGCCGAGCCTCCGCGAGCCTCTCTGGTTCTCCTCACCAAACAATTCCAGGACCTTCGACAGAGACGATCCTGTCCAGGGGCTCCTAGCGGACTTTCCTCCGGTCGGCCTCGGACGACACGTGGCATGCGTCTTAGCTTTGTGCTTCTCCTTCTGGGGGTCCACTATTTTTAACTTTTTTTTAATAGTTTAGGCCCCTCACACTAGACACCCTTTGTAGGGACCACTTCTCGCAGCCTGCAGGAGAGGCGAGAGTCCCCCTCTGGATTTCCCAGGGAATGTAGTCTGTCTTTCTGCAATGCATAAAGGAACTGAAGTTAATCTCGCCAATTTTTTAAATAGTGCCCGGTTGCCCCACACCGAATACCACTTTTCCCAAAGCGAGCTACAAATGCGGAGACTCAGGGTTTTCCACAATAATGATACAAAACGGGTAATACCCATAGCGGAAACGGTACCTGGGGCTCCTTATAGGGCGCCCCATTTACACAATTGCAGCAATAGACAAAGAGAGGAACGTGCCTCTCAGCAAGACGACGCTTCAGATGCAAGATTATACAGGTTCGGCTGTTTGCGTGCGAAGGCGACAGGACCCAGGGGGATCCCCCTCTGCGGTGTGGAGCGGAACCCCCGCCTTTTCATTGGGCCACTTGGATCCCCCGGTATCCTAACGGGGAAACCCCTATGAGATCTCCCGCGGAGGTAAAGGAGAGAGTCAAGCCTCCGATACGGAGGGCCCCGGGACACAGGTGCGCGAGTGTCAATCCACCTCCATTTGCCCGTAAACCCCCCCACTCCCCCCCCATCCCCCCCCCTACATCCCCCCTCCTCCCAACCCCCCCTGGCCCTAACATGGGGAGTCGCTCCCGCATGAAGTTAAGCCCCATTCGGAGGCCGGAACAGCGTGCCGGGGCATGCTCTCCTTGCCCTGCAAGTGCTGAATAAGGAAACAGCCGCCACCTCCTCGCCATTCCCTATGGGCGTTTTCGCACCTCAAGGGGGTGTTCTCGACTTTGCCTGGCTTGGTTGCATTCTCGAGTTGAGCGCGGGTTTTACCCCGAGCCCGTCGCCCCGTTAGCCCAGCGGGGGTTTTCGACATGCACTGGTTTCGACGACGGACAGGTGGGTCCCGGCAGGGTCGGGATTGTGGGGAGTAGGCGCTGCAGCGACTGGGTCTGCGTTCAAGGCATGCGAGCTAGGACCCTCAGGGGGTCCACCGGAGGGGTGGAGGGGACTAGGTATAATTTCACCTGTGGGGTGGTTCTCCAGGCCGAGTCGAGAGGAATCTCGGGCCTTTTTCGTCTCTCTCGGGTGCAGGGCCAAGGGCTTTTGTTTCGGGCTTCGTGCTCGTATGCAGGGCGATGGAAGGTCGTGCTTTTCCTGCGCGGCTCAGGTGCGCGGTAGCGGGTGGTGGCACCTCTCTGAATCGGGGGCGTGGCGCCATCGGGAGAGGCTCTCTCTTTGTTGCCTCTGAGGATTGTCTGGGCTCCAGGCCTACTTTGTGACGATCGCGCAGTGGGATGCTGGGGCTTCCCCTAGCTGGATCGTCCAGAATGAGACTGGTCTCGCTTGCGGATGGGGGCTTCTTCGGGGGCCTTTGGTCTTCGCGGACGGGAAAACTTGCTGTCCCCGTGAACATTGGGGCTTGGTCTCGAACATACAAGGAGAGGTGCTGTAGTTATAGTCCCGCTGGAAGAGGGTATAAAGGTGCGTGTGGCAAGTGTAGGGATGTGCAAGAGAGAGCATTCATTCGCAGGGAAAGGGGGTTGACCCCCACTTTCTCGAGGGGAGGGGCGAACTGGTCGATGGTGGTGGCCCCGCGGCGAGTGAGCCGGGACATCTGGAGACTTCATGTTTCCCGTTGTTCTGCGCCTCCTCGCCTGAGGGACCACGGTATCATCCCGGGAACTTGTCTGTGGGGCGCTGCCTAGTAGGGAGTCAGCCTCCGGGCGGAGAATGCAGCAGCACCAGAGAGAAGGCAGGACGGCTCGTCGCGTGAACGCTGAGCAGATCCAACAGGGCCCCCGTCGCGCCAGGAGGGTGGGCCCACGGGCGGCCATAGCGCATGGCTAGAGAGAGTCTAGGGTATGAGCCCCGCTTTCTTGGCAGAGTTGGCGACGGGAGATTCTCGGAGATGACTACTCTGGAGTCTAGCCGCGCAACGGCGACTCAAGACCCGTTCGGCGGAAGGGACGGAGGAACAGGTTGCCGGGGGCTCATGATCTCTCCGCCATTGCCCTGTAAGGAGAAAAGCGTATCCTCCTCCCTCTACTGGTGCGATGGGCCTGTCACGGGGGGGGGGGTTGGTATTTCAGAGATGCAAGGTAGGTGCGCGGAGGAAGATTCTGCGAGTATGCGCTAGGGTACCTTCCGGCCCGTCTTGCGCACGCTTTAGCGCCCAGCGTGTGTGTCACTGACTTTCGCCATGCCGATCCATTTCGAGCGCGACAAGGGGTCCCGAGCAGTTGCCGAGCGGATTCTGCAGAGAGGCCTTGCTTGTAATACTAGAGCGTGCCCTGGTTTCACCGACAACGATCGTGCATGGATGCTCATCGAGGACATCTCTTAACTTACATTTTGCTAATGGGAGGGTATCCTCGGGGTCCCCGTGAGGAGGGGAGGAGGGGATCAGGTTAAACTGGATGGCACCTGAGGTGGAGGCCCCTCCACAGGGAGCACTAGGGGACACCATCTCCTTTTCTCATCCAGGATCCACCAACGTCCGAAGAGGCAAGTCGGGGGTAGCTTAAGAACCCCACTCTCAGCCTTGGCGACGGTCACTATGCAGAGATAAAAAACAAAACCGACACGGTAACATGCAGGCGGGTAAGCGGAAGTAGTCCGTGACTCTGACAACTGTTGCAGCGAAGTCTGCCTTCTGGGTGAGCCTCTACTGCTCATGTTGCCTCTGAGAAGATCCAGAGCCTCTCTTTGACAATCTGCGCACAGGGCAGCTCGGGCTTTCCCAGCCTGCTGCCATCACGACCAGGATACTTGGACCCTCGGCATGCCGATGGGGCTTTACCCCTATCGATCAGGACCTTATGGCTCCTTAGCGGGCCGGAACAGCCCCGAGAGGTAAATACAAATATGGGCGCCTTCTCGAGACCTCAGGAGAGGCGAGAGTCCCCGCCGCCTTCTGGGGGGTGTAGGGATTGCGATGGCATTCAGGAAGGGGATTGGACCCCCCTTTCGAGAGGAGGGGGCGACGGCGACGGGGGGCCCCTCGCGAGCGGCCTCTGGAGACTCAGGGTTCCGCTCGCCTGTGGACACGGGTATCCCAGGGAACCTCTGGGGGCGCCTAGAGGGAGTCCAGCCTCCGTTGCAGCGCAGCGCCAGAGAGAAGGCAGGACGGCTCTCGCGTCGCTGCAAATCCCAAGGGCCCCGTCTCGCAAGGAGGGGGGGCCCGGGGGACGCCCTCGCGGTGTGGCGGGAAGCCCCGCTTTCTTGGCAGGTTGGCCCGGGGATCTCGGGGGACACCTGGAGTCGCCCGCAAGGAGTCAAGCCCCGTTCGGAGCCGGAACAGGTGCCGGGGCATGCTCTCCATGCCCTGCAAGGGAAAAGCGCCTCCTCCCTCTATGGGCGTGGCCTCACGGGGGTGTTCTCGACTTGCGGCGGTGCATTCTCGAGTTGCGGCGGGTACCCCGGCCCGTCTCCCCCGTTAGCCCAGCGGGGTCGCCATGCCTCCTTTCGAGCGGACAGGGGCCCGAGCAGCCTCGGGATTCGCCAGGAGGCGCTGCAGCGCCCCTGGGTCCGCGTCAGGCATGGAGCTAGGACCCTCGGGGGTCCCGGAGGGGGGGGAGGGGACAGGTATAACTGGCACCTGTGGGGTGGCCTCCAGGGAGTCGAGGGGACTCAGCCTTTCTCTCGGTCACAGCCAAGGGCAATCGGGCTTCCCCTCGAATGCAGGGGCGAAGGTCGTGCTTTTCCGCGCGGCGCAGGGGGAAGCGGGGGTGGCCTCTCTGAATCGGGGGCGTGGCGCCTCGGGGAGCCTCTCTTGTTGCCTCTGAGAAGTCCAGGCCTCCTTTGACATCGCCAGGGGCTGCTGGGCTTCCCCTCGCCTCACGTCCAGGGAACTGGACTCGCTTGCCGATGGGGGTTCCTCGGGGACCTTTGGTCTTGCGGCCGGAACTGGCCCCTTGGGGCCTCTTCTCGAACCTCAGGAGAGGCGAGAGTCCCGCTCTGGAGGTGCGAGGGAATGTAGGGATTGCGATGGCATTCAGGAAGGGGATTGGACCCCCCTTTCGAGAGGAGGGGCCGACGGCGACGGGGGGCCCCTCGCGAGCGGCCTCTGGAGACTCAGGGTTCGCTCGCCTGTGGACACGGGTATCCCCAGGGAACCTCTGGGGGCGCCTAGAGGGAGTCCAGCCTCCGTTGCAGCAGCGCCAGAGAGGAGAGGCAGGACGGCTCTCGCGTCGCTGCAGATCCCAAGGGCCCCGTCTCGCAAGGAGGGGGGCCCGGGGGACGCCCTCGCGGTGTGGCGGGAAGCCCCGCTTTCTTGGCAGGTTGGCCCGGGGATCTCGGGGGACACCTGGAGTCGCCCGCAAGGAGTCAAGCCCCGTTCGGAGCCGGAACAGGTGCCGGGGCATGCTCTCCATGCCCTGCAAGGGACAAGCGCCTCCTCCCTCTATGGGCGTGGCCTCACGGGGGTGTTCTCGACTTGCGGCGGTGCATTCTCGAGTTGCGGCGGGTACCCCGGCCCGTCTCCCCCGTTAGCCCAGCGGGGTCGCCATGCCTCCTTTCGAGCGGACAGGGGCCCGAGCAGCCTCGGGATTCGCCAGGAGGCGCTGCAGCGCCCTGGGTCCGCGTCAGGCATGGAGCTAGGACCCTCGGGGGTCCCCGGAGGGGGGGAACCTGTGGTGGTGTGGCCTCCAGGGAGTCGAGGGGAACTCTCAGCATTTTCTCTCCCGGTCACTAGCCAAGGGCAATCGGGCTTCCCCCGCTCGAATGCAGGGCGAAGGTCGTGCTAATTGTCCGCGCGGCGCAGGGGTGAAACAGCTTGGGGTGGTGGCCTCTACTGAATCGGGGGACTGGGGCGCCTCGGGGGAGCCTCTCTTGTTGCTCTCTGAGAAGTCCAGGGCCTCCCTTTGACATCGACATCGGGGAGGGGGGCTGCTGGGCTTCCGCCCTCGCCTCACGTCCAGGGAACTGGACTCGCTTGCCGATGGGGTTCTGCCTCGGGGGTACCTTTGGTCTACTTTGCGGCGCCGGAAACTGGCCCCTTGGGGGCCTCTCTTCTGGAACCTCAGGAGAGCTCGTCGAGAGTCCCGCTCTGGAGGTGCGAGGGAATGTAAGGGGATTGCGATTGGCATTCAGGAAGGGGATTGGAACCCCCCTTTCGAGAGGAGGGGGCCGACGGGCGACGGGGGGGCCCCTCTGCGAGCGGCCTCTGGAGACTCAGGGTTTCCGCTCGCCTGTGGGGACAGCGGTATCCCAGGGAACCTCTGGGGGGGCGTAGAGGGAGTCCCCAGCCTCCGTTGCACAAGCGATCGCCAGAGAGAAGGCAGGACGGCTCTCGTGACGTCGCTGCAGATCCCAAGGGCCCCGTCTCCGGCAAGGAGGGGGTCTAGGGGGGGACGACCCTCGCGGTGTGTGGCGGAGAAGCCCCGCTTTCTTGGCAGGTTGGCCCGGGGATGGGATCTCGGGGAGACACCTGGAGTCGCCCGCAAAGGAGTCAAGGCCCCGTTCGGAGCCGGGAACAAGGTGCTCGGGGCATGCTTCTCCAATGCCCTGCAAGGGAAAAATGAAGCGCCTCCTCCCTCTATGGGCGTGGCCATTCACGGGGGTGTTCTCGTACTTGCGGGGCCGGTGGCATTCTTGCTCGAGTTGCACGGCGGGTTTACCCCGGCCCGTGGTCCCCCCGGTTAGCCCAGCGGGGTCGCCATGGCTCCTTTCGAGCGGACAGGGGCCCGAATGCAGACGCAGCCTCGGGATTCGCCAGGAGGCGCGGCTGCAGCGCCCTGGGTCGGGCTGCGTCAGGCATAGGAGCTAGGACCCCTCGGGGTAGGTCGCCGGAGCGTCTGAGGGGACAGGTAGTAACTGGGCAACCTGTGGGTGGGGCCTCCAGGGAGTCCGGGGAACTCAGCCTTTCTCTCCGGTGGCACAGCCAAGGGGCAATTCGTTGCTTCCCCTCGGATGCAGGCGAATGGTCGAGCTTTTCCGCGAGGCGCAGGGGGATATCGGGGGTGGCCTACTCTGAATCTGGGGCGTGGCGCCTCGGGGAGCACTCTCTTGGGAGTCGGTTGCGAAAGTCGCAGGGCCTCCTTTGTACATATCGCGTCAGGGGCTGCTGGGGTTCCCCTCGCCCACTCCGGGATCTGGGCTCCGCGCCCTGGGGTTTCCTGGGGACTGGGGGTTGGGGCTAGGGTTGGCCCCGTTGGGGGTTCTCTCCGAACCTCTGGTGGAGGCGTGGGGCTCTGGAGGTGCGAATGGGGGGTGGGATTGGGGTGGCATTCAGGAAGGGGATTGGACCCTCCCTTCGAGGGAGGAGGCCGGGCGACGCGGGGGCCGTCCTCGCGAGGGCCACTGGGTCAGGTTTCCGGAGGGGCACTGTTGACAAGGAAATCTAGGGGAATGGCCTGCTGGGGGCCGCCTAGAGGGGACCTCACCTCCGTTGGAAGCCGCGCCAGAGGAGAAGGCTGCTCATGGGTCGCTGCAAGGGTCCCCCAGGGACGCCCGCGGTCAGCAAGTCAGGGGAGGGAATACTCCGGGGACGGCCCTCGCGGGTGGCCTGATGGGGTGGCTATTCTCTAGGGGAAGGGGGCCCGAGGTGTCTTGGGGGACACCTGGGGTGACGCCGCCAGGAAAGCATTGGGGCCCCTTTCACGGGCGACACCGGGGACATTGGCCGGGGGCTATGCTCACCGGTGGCGGCATGCAAGGGAAAAGGCGAACTGCCCCCTTGGGACGTGGCGCTCAGGTGGGTGTTCTCTTGCGGGGACCATTGGTCGAGTTGCCTAGCGGGTACCCCCTTGGACCGTCTCCCTCCGGATGCCCAAGGTGAGAGGCGCCATTGGCCCCCCTGCCTTTTCTGAGCGGACAGGGGCTCGAACCTCGGGATTCGCCAGGAGGTCGGCGTGCGGGAGAAGCGCCCTGGTCCTAGCGTCAGTGCAGAGGAGCTAGGACCTCTCGAGGGGTTGGCGGGAGGGGGGGGGGGAAAGGAGAGGGTGTTAGGCACCTGGGGGAGGGCCTCCAGGGAGGTCGAGGGGCAGTCAGGCTTTCTTCAATTCCTCCGCCATGAACGAATCGAGTGGCTTCCCGCGGCTCGAATGCAAGAAGGGCAAGGAACATGCTTTTTCCCTTCTGGGACGCAGACACTTTCGACTCAGATTCTAGAATGGCGGGGGCGTGGGCCTCGGGGAGACTCGCCTTTTGCCTCTGCAGAAGTGGCCTGATCTTTCGAGAATCGCTCAGGGGCTGCGGGGCTCCTATCCCCGCAAGGCTCACGTCCAGCGGAACTGACTCGCTTCCGATGGGGGGGGACCTCTCGGGGTCCGGTTTGGTCTTCTCCGGATCTGCCCCTTGCGGCCTTCTTCTCGAAGTCAGCAGCGGCTAGAGTCCCCTCTGGAGGTGCGAGGGAATTTAGGGCAGGACGGCTTTCAGGTGGGGATTGGACCCGCCCTTTCGAGAGGTCCGAGGCGGTTGCCGGGGACGAGAGGGCGCCCCTCAATCGGGTGCCGGCCCAAGCTGGAGACTCAGGGTTTGGGCTCGGCTCCCTTGGACACGGGTATCCCAGGGAACCTCTAGGGAAACCTAGAGGGATCTCTTCCTCCTATTGGCAGCGCCAGGGAGAAAGCAGACGGCTCTCCACACGCTCTAGAAGGGAGATCCTCCAAGGCCCCGTCTCGCAAAGGAGGATGGCCCGGGGAGACGCTCGCTCGCGGTGTGAGCGGGAAAAGCTCCCCCTTTTCTTGGCAGTCGCTTGGGCACGGAGAATCATCGGGGGACAACCTTGGAGTTACCCGCCAGGCAAGGAGTCAAGGAAGCCCCGTTCGGAAGCCGAAACAGGTGCCGGGGACATGCGGTTCCATGCCCTGGCGCAGGGTGGCAAAAAGCGGCCTCCTACCCTCCTATGGGTCGTGGCCTCACGGGGGGTTCTCGACGTGCGGCGTGTGCTATTCTCGAGTTGCGGGCGGAGTACCCCGGCCCGGTCTCCCCCGTTAGCCCAGCGGGGTTTCGCCATGCCTCCTTTGGAGCGCGACAGGGGCCCCTACCGAGCAGCCTCGGGATTCGCGGGAGGCGCTGACAGCGCCCTGGGTCCGCGGTCAGGCATGGAGCTAGGACCCTCGGGGGTCCCCGGAGGGGGGGGGGGGGCACAGGTATAATACTGGGCACCTGTGGGTGGGTGGCCTCCAGGGGGAGTCGAGGGGACTCAGCCTTTCTCTCCGGTCCACAGCCAAGGGCAATCGGGCCTTTCCCCCTCGAATGGCAGGGGCGAAGGTCGTGCTTTTTCCCGCGCGGCGCAGGGGGGGGGAGGGTGGGGGGGCCTCTGTCTGAGGATGGGGCCTGTGGAGCGCCTCGGGGGAGCCTCTCTTGGTTGGGCACTCTGAGAAAGTCCAGGCCCTCCTTTGACAGTCGCCAGGGGCTGAGCTTGCTGGGCTTCCCCTCGCCTCACACGTCCAGGGAAGACTGGACACGCGCTTGTAACGCGATGGGGGTTTACCTCGGGGACCTTTGGTCTTGCGTGGCCGGGAACTGGCCCCTTGGGGCCTCTTTCTCGAACCTCAAGGAGAGGCTGGAGGAGAGGCGAGAGTCCGCTCTGGAGGTGCGAGGGAATGTAGGGATTGGGCGATGGCATTCAGGAAGGGGGATTGGACCCCCCTTTCGAGAGGTCAGGGGCCGACGTCGCGACGGGGCGGCCCTCGCATTGAGCGGCCTCTGGAGATTTCAGGGTTCCCGCTCTGCCTGTGGACAAGCACGGGTATCCCAGGGGAACCTCTGGGGGGGCGCCCTAGAGGGAGTCCCAGCCTCCGTTGCAGCGCCAGAGAGAAAGCAGGACGGCTCTCGAGTTCGCTGCAGATGCCCAAAAGGGCCCTGTTCTCGCAAGGAGGGGGGGCCCGGGGGGGCAGCCCTCTCTCGCCTCGCTTGGTGGGATTGGCGGGAAGACCCCGCTTTCTTGGCAGGTTGGGCCCGGGGATCTCGGGGGGACACCTGGGAGTCGCCCGCAAGGAGTCAAGCCCCGTTTCGGAGCCGGAACAACAGGTGCCGGGGCATGCTCTCCATGCCCTGTGCAAGGGAAAAAGCGCCTCCTCCCTCTATGGCGGGCGCGCCCTCACGGGGGTGTTTCTCGACTGTGCTGGCGGTGCATTTAGCCTCGAGTTGCGGTGCGGGTACCCCGGTCCCGTCACTCCCCCGTTAGCCCAAGCGGGGGTGTCGCCATGCCCTCCTTTCGAGCGGACAGGGGCCCGAGAGCCTTTCGGGATTTCGCCAGGAGGCGCTGCAGCGCCCTGGGTCCGCGTCAGGCATGGAGCTAGGACCCTCGGGGGTCCCCGGAGGTTGGGGGAGGGGACAGGTATAACTGGCACCTGTGGGGTGGCCTCCAGGGAGTCGAGGGGACTCAGCCTTTCTCTCCGGTCACAGCCAGCCAGGGGCAATCGGGGCTTCCCCGGCTCGAATGCAGGGGCGAAAGGTCGTGCTGTTTTCCGCGCGGCGCAGGTGGGAAGCGGGGGTGTGGCCTCTCTGAATCGGGGGGCGGTGGCGCCTCGGGGAGCCTCTCTTTGTTGCCTCTGAGAAGTCCAGGCCTCCTTTGACATCGCCAGGGGCTGCTGGGCTTCCCCTCGCCTCACGTCCAGGGAACTGGACTCGCTTGGGGATCTCGGAGGGACACCTGGAGTCGCCCGCAAGGAGTCAAGCCCCGTTCGGAGCCGGAACAGGTGCCGGGGGGCATGCTCTCCATGCCCTGCAAGGGAAAAGCGCCTCCTCCCTCTATGGGCGTGGCCCTCACGGGGGTGTGTTCTCGACTTGCTGGCGGTGCATTCTCGAGTTGCGGGCGGGTACCCCGGCCCGTCCCCCCGTTTAGCCCAGCGGGGTCGCCATGCCTCCTTTCGAAGGGCGGGGACAGGGGCCCGAGCAGCCTCGGGATTCGCCAGGAGGCAGCTGCAGCGCAGCGCCCTGGGTCCGCGTCAGGCATGGAGATAGGACCCTCGGGGTCCCCGGAGGGGGGGGGAGGGGAGGGGACAGGATATAACTCGGCACCTGTCCTTGGTGGGCCTCCAGGGAGTCGAGGGGACTCAGAGCCTTCTCTCTAGTCCGGTCACAGCCACAGGGCAATCGGGCTTGCCCCTCGAATGGGGGCGAAGGTCGTGTCTTTTCCGCGCGGGGCGAAGGGGGTTGCCGGGGGCGGCCCGCCCTTCTCCGGGGGGCGGTGGAACGCTCTCGAAGCCTCTGGTTGCCTGGAAGTGGCGGGTCGTCTCTGCGTCGGGGGAGCGTGGCGCCTCGGAGGCTCTCTTGGGTTGCCTCTGAGGAAGTCCAGGCCTCCTTTGACATCGCCAGGGGCTGCTGGGCTTCCCCTCTCCGCCTCACGTCAGTCAGGAACTGGACTCGCTTGCCGATGGGGGTTCCTCGGGGGGGACCTTTTGGTCTTCCGGCCGGAACTGGCCCCTTGGGGGCCTCTTCTCTCCTCTCTCGAAGAGGCCTCAGAGAGGCGAGCCCCCGCTCCTGGCAGGAGGTGCGAGGGAATGTAGGGGATTGCGATGGCATTCAGGAAGGGGATTGGGACCCCCCTTTCGAGAGGCGAGGGGCCCGACGGCGACGGGGGGGGCTTGCTTAGCGAGCCGGCCTCTGGAGACCTCAGGGTTCCAGCCACCCGCTGGGCCTCGGGTATGTGGTCAGGAACCGGCGGGAAGCCGGGAACGGTGGGGGCCCCTGGGGGGCAGCGCCTAGAGAGGGGGGACGCCCTCCTCTCCTCAGCGCGGCCGAGAAGAAGGCAGGGGGTCGCCTCGCGTCTGCGTCGCTGGCAGCCACCCTAGCCCAGGGCCCCCGGGGGCGAGGGTGGGGGGGGCCCGAGGGGGTCTCGACCCCGTCAGCCAGAGCTGGAGGGGGACCCCCTCTCCCAAGGGCGAGTATGTGGGGGTAGCCCCCGAGCAGCCTTGGGATTCGCCAGGGCGGTGCCCCGGGGATCTCGGGGGGGGGTTCCTGAGGAGTCCCTCGGAGTCGTGGCCGCAGCCCGACAGGAAAGCAAGGGCCCGTTCGGAGCCGGAACAGGGTGCCGGGGCACTGCCTGTCTTCCCATGCACCCTGCAAAGGGGAATCGGCGGCCCCTCCATCGCCTCTATGGGAAAAAATGTTTCCGTGCGCCTCACGGGGGTCGTGTTCTCTCTCTTGCGGTGGCCTGCACATCTCGTTGCCTCGGCGGTGCGGCTTCCTTGACCGAGCCCCTGCGGCGGGTACCCCACGGCCCGTCCGGTTAGCCCAGGTACGGTCGCAGTGCGCCTCTCGCCACCGATGCCTCCTTTCGAACCCAGGGGGACAGGGGGGGCCCGAGCATGGCCTCGGGGTATTCGATTCCAGGAGGCGCTGCGCAAGGGCTCCGCCCTGGGGGTCCGCGTCAGGCATGGGAGCTAGGAGCTAGGACCCTCGGGGGTCTCCCCGGGGGGGGAGGGGGGGAGGGGGACAGGTATAACTGGCACCTGTGGGGTGGCCCTCCAGGTGGGAGTCGAGGGGACTCAGCCTTTTCTCTCTTTCCCTCCGGTCACAGCCAAGGGCAATCGGGCCTTCCCCCCTCGAATGCAGGGGGCGAAGGTCCGTGCTTTTTCCGCGCGCCGCGCAGGGGGAGGGCGCGGGGTGTGGCCTCTCTCTGAATCGGGGGCGTGGCGCCTCGGGGGGAGCCTCTCTTGTTGCCTCTGAGAAGTCCAGGCCTCCTTTGACATCGCCAGGGGGCTGCTGGGCTTCCCCTCGCGCCTCACGTCCAGGGAACTGGACTCGCTTGCCGATGGGGGTTCCTCGGGGACCTTTGGTCTTGCGGCCGGCCGGAAACTGGCCCCTTGGGGCCTCTTCTCTCGAACCTCAGGAGAGGCGAGAGAGTCCCGCTCTGGAGGTGCGAGGGGAATGTAGGGATTGCGATGGCATTCAGGAAGGGGATTGGACCCCCCTTTCGAGAGGAGGGGAAGGGGGGCGACGGCGACGGGTTATTGGGGGGGGCCCCTCGCGAGCGGCCTCTGGAGACTCAGGTTTCCGTTCCCGCTCGCCTGTGGGACACGGGTATCCCAGGGAACCTCTGGGGGCGCGCCTAGAGGGAGTCCCAGCCTCCGTTGCAGCGCCAGAGAGAAGGGCAGGACGGCTCTCGCACGGCGTCGCTGCAGATCCCAAGGGCCCCGTCTCGCAAGGAGGGGGGGCCCGGGGGACGCCCCTCGGGGGTGTGGGTTGGGTGTCTAGGAAGCCACCGCTTTCCCCTTTTCTTGGTTGGCTTGGCCCGGGGATCTCATCTGGGGGACACCCTGGAGTCGCCCGCAAGGAGTCAAAGCCCCCTTTCCTTCAGTTCGGAAGCCCGGGAACACAGGTGCCGGGGGCATTGCTCTCCATGCCCTGCAAGGGAAAAGCGCGCCTCCTCCCTCCCTGCATGGGCTATGGGCCTCCTCACGGGGGTGGCCTGTTCGGGGGTGTTCTCCTCGACTTGCGGCGGTGCATTCTCTCGAGTTGCGGCGGGTACCCCGGCCCGTCTCCCCCGTTTAGCCCAGCGCGGGGGGTCGCCATGCCTCCTTTCGAGCGGACAGGGGCCCGAGCAGCCTCGGGATTCGCCAGGAGGCGCTGCAGCGCCCCTGGGTCCGCGTCAGGCATGGAGCTAGGACCCTCGGGGGTCCCCGGAGGGGGGGGGAGGGGGACAGGTATAACTGGCACCTGTGGGGTGGCCCTCCAGGGAGTCGAGGGGACTCAGCCTTTCTCTCCGGTCACAGCCAAGGGCAATCGGGCTTCCCCTCGAATGCAGGGGCGAAGGTCGTGCTTTTCCGCGCGGCGCAGGGGGAAGCGGGGGGGGGTGGCCTCTCTGAATCGGGGGCGCGTGGCGCCTCGGGGAGCCTCTCTTGTTGCCTCTGAGAAGTCCAGGCCTCCTTTGACATCGCCAGGGGGGCTGCTGGGGCTTCCCCTCGCCTCACGTCCAGGGAACTGGACTCGCTTGCCGATGGGGGGTTCCTCGGGGACCCTTTGGTCTTGCGGCCGGAACTGGCCCCTTGGGGCCTCTTCTCGAACCTCAGGAGAGGCGAGAGTCCCGCTCTGGAGGTGCGAGGGAATGTAGGGATTGCGATGGCATTCAGGAAGGGGATTGGACCCCCCTTTCGAGAGGAGGGGGGCGACGGCGACGGGGGGGGCCCCCTCGCGAGCGGCCTCTGGAGACTCAGGGTTCCGCTCGCCTGTGGACACGGGTATCCCAGGGAACCTCTGGGGGGCGCCTAGAGGGAGTCCAGCCTCCGTTGCAGCGCCAGAGAGAAGGCAGGACGGCTCTCGAGCGTCGCTGCAGATCCCAAGGGCCCCGTCTCGCAAGGAGGGGGGCCCGGGGGACGCCCTCGCGGTGTGTGTGGCGGGAAGCCCCGCTTTCTTGGCAGGTTGGCCCCGGGGATCTCGGGGGGACACCTGGAGTCGCCCGCAAGGAGTCAAGCCCCGTTCGGAGCCGGAAACAGGTGCCGGGGGGGCATGCTCTCCCATGCCCTGCAAGGGAAAAGCGCCTCCTCCCTCTATGGGCGTGGCCTCACGGGGGTGTTCTCGACTTGCGGCGGTGCCTTCTCGAGATGCGGCGGATACCCTGGCCCGTCTCCCCTGTTAGCCCAGCGGGGTCGCCATGCCTCCTTTCGAGCGGACAGGGGCCCGAGCAGCCTCGGGATTCGCCAGGAGGCGCTGCAGCGCCCTGGGTCCGCGTCAGGCATGGAGCTAGGACCCTCGGGGGTCCCCGGAGGGGGGGAGGGGACAGGTATAACTGGCACCTGTGGGGTGGCCTCCAGGAAGTCGAGGGGACTCAGCCTTTCTCTCGGTCACAGCCAAGGGCAATCGGGCTTCCCCTCGAATGCAGGGGCGAAGGTCGTGCTTTTCCGCGCGGCGCAGGGGGAAGCGGGGGTGGCCCTCTCTGAATCGGGGGCGTGGCGCCTCGGGGAGCCTCTCTTGTTGCCTCTGAGAAGTCCAGGCCTCCTTTGACATCGCCAGGGGCTGCTGGGCTTCCCCTCGCCTCACGTCCAGGGAACTGGACTCGCTTGCCGATGGGGGTTCCTCGGGGACCTTTGGTCTTGCGGCCGGAACTGGCCCCTTGGGGCCTCTTCTCGAACCTCAGGAGAGGCGAGAGTCCCGCTCTGGAGGTGCGAGGGAATGTAGGGATTGCGATGGCATTCAGGAAGGGGATTGGACCCCCCTTTCGAGAGGAGGGGGCCGACGGCGACGGGGGGCCCCTCGCGAGCGGCCTCTGGGAGACTCAGGGTTCCGCTCGCCTGTTGGACACGGGTATCCCAGGGAACCTCTGGGGGCGCCTAGAGGGAGTCCAGCCTCCGTTGCAGCGCCAGAGAGAAGGCAGGACGGCTCTCGAGTCGCTGCAGATCCCAAGGGCCCCGTCTCGCAAGGAGGGGGGCCCGGGGGACGCCCTCGCGGTGTGTGTGGCGGGAAGCCCCGCTTTCTTGGCAGGTTGGCCCGGGGATCTCGGGGGAACACCTGGAGTCGCCCGCAAGGAGTCAAGCCCCGTTCGGAGCCGGAACAGGTGCCGGGGCATCTCATCATGCTCTCCATGCCCTGCAAGGGAAAAGCGCCTCCTCCCTCTATGGGCGTGGCCTCACGGGGGTGTTCTCGACTTGCGGCGGTGCATTCTCGAGTTGCGGCGGGTACCCCGGCCCCGTCTCCCCCGTTAGCCCAGCGGGGTCGCCATGCCTCCTTTCGAGCGGACAGGGGCCCGAGCAGCCTCGGGATTCGCCAGGAGGCGCTGCAGCGCCCTGGGTCCGCGTCAGGCATGGAGCTAGGACCCTCGGGGGTCCCCGGAGGGGGGGAGGGGACAGGTATAACTGGCACCTGTGGGGTGGCCTCCAGGGAGTCGAGGGGACTCAGCCTTTCTCTCCGGTCACAGCCAAGGGCAATCGGGCTTCCCCTCGAATGCAGGGGCGAAGGTCGTGCTTTTCCGCGCGGCGCAGGGGGAAGCGGGGGTGGCCTCTCTGAATCGGGGGCGTGGCGCCTCGGGGAGCCTCTCTTGTTGCCTCTGAGAAGTCCAGGCCTCCTTTGACATCGCCAGGGGCTGCTGGGCTTCCCCTCGCCTCACGTCCAGGGAACTGGACTCGCTTGCCGATGGGGGTTCCTCGGGGACCTTTGGTCTTGCGGCCGGAACTGGCCCCTTGGGGCCTCTTCTCTCGAACCTCAGGAGAGGCGAGAGTCCCGCTCTGGAGGTGCGAGGGAATGTAGGGATTGCGATGGCATTCAGGAAGGGGATTGGACCCCCTCTTTCGAGAGGAGGGGCCGACGGCGACGGGGGGCCC
>JAGTYA010000596.1:0-21443 GCA_024291935.2 Okapia johnstoni | reverse complement strand
AGAAGCCACTGCCTAGGCTCCATCAACCGAGTAGGGCTTCCCCAAGCCAGGGAACCTCAAGGAGCACTCCTAAGATCTATTGCCACATGGGTGCTCTGTAGCAGAGAGACTAGGTCTGTTCTGTCTGGGAATCTGAGGCCCTGGGAGCAGACCCATTGTTGTGGCTACTTAACAGACAAACACCTCTTGCACCAGGGAAGGTTGAATAAGCACTCCCTTGGGCTACCTTTTATGACTCTAATGAAGAGACCCTGCCAGGCTGCCTTTGGCTGAAAATCACAAGGGGCTGTAAAGTGCTACGTGGAAAGTCAGTGGAAGAAGCCACAGTGCCTAGGTCGCACCACACGGGTAGGGCTTCCCCAAGCCAGGGAACCTCAAGAAACACTCCTCAGAGCTATTGCCCCCATGTGTGCTCTGTAGCAGAGAGCTCTGGAGACAAGGTCTGTTCTGACGGGGAAACTGAGGCCCTGGGATCAGACCCATTGTTGTGGCTTCTTAACAGACAAAAACCACTTGTACCAGGGAAGCCTTAATAAGCACTCCCTTGGGTTACCTTTTATGACTCTAAGGAAGAGACCCTGCCAGGCTGCCTTTGGCTGAAAATCACAAGGGGCTGGAAAGTGCTACCTGGAAATTCAGTGGAAGAGATCACAGTCTGTAGCAGAGGGCTCTGAGGGCTACTAGGTCTGTTTTGACTAGAAACCGAGGACCTCGGAACTGGCCCATGGCTGTGGCTTCTTAACAGATAAACACCTCTTGTACCAGGGAAGCTTGAATAAGCACTCCCTTGGGCTACCTTTTATGACTCTAAGGAAGAGACCCTGCCAGGCTGCCTGTGGCTGAAAATCACAAGGGGTGGAATGTGCTACCTGAAAAGTCAGTGGAAGGGATCACAGTGCCTAGGCCCCACCGCCCAGTAGGGCTTCCCGAAGCCAGGGAATCTCTCACGGAAGACTCCTCAGAGATATTGCCCCATGTGTGCTCTGTAGTAGTGAGCTCTGGAGACTAGGTCTGTTCTAACTGGGAAAGTGAGGCGCTGGAGCAGACCCTTTGTTGTGGCTACTTAACAGACAAACACTTCTTGCACCAGGGATGTCTGAATAAGCACTCCCTTGGGCTATATTTTATGACTCTAAGGAAGAGACCCTGCCAGGCTCCATTTGGTTGAAAAGCACAAGGGCATGGAAAGTGCTAGCTGGAAAGTCGTGGTAGGGGCCATTGTGCCTAGGCCCCACCGCCCCGGTAGGGCTTCCCAAAGCCCGTGAACGTCAAGGCACCCTCCTCAGAGCTAATGCCCCATGTGTGCTCTGTAGCAGAGAGCTCTGGATACTAGGCTTGGTCTGACTAGGAAACTGAGGCCTGGAGGCAAACCCATTGTTGTCTCTTTCATAACAGCAAACACCTGTTTCGCCAGGGAAGATTGGATAAGCACTCCCTTGGGCTACCTTTTATGACTCTAAGGAAGAGACCCTGCCAGGCTGTCTTTGGCTGAAAATCACAAGGGGCTGGAAAGTGCTACCTGGAAAGTCAGTGGAAGAGGCCACAGTGTCTAGGCCCCACCGCCCGGTAGGGCTTCCCCAAGCCAGGGAACATCAAGTAACACTCCTCAGAGCTATTGCCCCATGTGTGCTCTGTAGCAGAAAGCTCTGGAGACTACTAGGTCTGTTCTGACTGGGAAACTGAGACCCTGGGAGCAGACCCATTGTTGTGCCTTCTTAACAGACAAACACCTCTTGCACCAGGGAAGCTTGAATAAGCACTCCCTTGGGTTACTTTTTTATGACTCCAACGAAGAGACCCTGCCAGGCTGCCTTTTTGCTGAAAATCACAAGGGGCTGGAAAAGTGCTACCTGGAAAGTCAGTGGAAGAGATCACAGTGCCTAGGTGCCACCACCCGGGTAGGGCTTCCCCAAGCCAGGGAACCTCAAGGAACACTCCTCAGAGCTATTGCCCCATGTGTGCTCTGTAGCAGAGAGCTGGAGACTACTAGGTCTGTTCTGACTGGGAAACTGAGGCCCTGGGAGCAGACCCATTGTTGTGGCTTCTTAACAGACAAACACCTCTTGCACCAGGGAAGCTGAATAAGCACTCCCTTGGGCTACCTTTTATGACTCTAAGGAAGAGACCCTGCCAGGCTGCCTTTGGCTGAAAATCACAAGGGGCTGGAAAGTGCTACGTGGAAAGTCAGTGGTAGGGCCACTGTGCCTAGGCCCACCCGCCCCGGTAGGGCTTCCCCAAGCCAGGGAACCTCAAGGAACACTCCTCAGAGCTATTGCCCCATGTGTGCTCTGTAGCAGAGAGCTCTGGAGACTAGGTCTGTTCTGACTAGGAAACTGAGGCCCTGGGAGGCAGACCCATTGTTGTCCCTTCTTAACAGGGAAAAACCTCTTGCACCAGGGAAGCCTGAATAAGCACTCCCTTGGGCTACCTTTTATGACTCTAAGGAAGAGACCCTGCCAGGCTGTCTTTGGCTGAAAATCACAAGCGGCTGGAAAGTGCTACGTGGAAAGTCAGTGAAAGAGGCCACAGTGCCTAGGCCGGGGAAAGTCAGTGGAAGAGTCCACAGTGCCTAGGCCGCACCGCCCGGGTAGGGCTTCCGCAAGCCAGGGAACCTCAAGAAACACTCCACAGAGCTCTTGCCCTATGTGTGCTCTGTATCAGAGGGCTCTGGAGACTAGGTCTGTCTGTTCTGACTGGGAAACTGAGGCCCTGGGAGCAGACCCATTGTTGTGGCTTCTTAACAGACAAACACCTTTGCACCAGGGAAGCTTGAATGAGCACTCCCTTGGGCTACCTTTTATGACTCTGAGGAAGAGACCCTGCCAGGCTGTCTTTGGCTGAAAATTACAACGGGCTGGAAAGTGCTACCTGGAAAGTCAGTGGAAGAGGCCACAGTGCCTAGGCCCCACCGCCCGGGAAGAGCTTCCCCAAGCCAGGGAACATCAAGGAACACTCCTCAGAGCTGTTGCCCCATGTGTGCTCTGTAGCAGAAAGCTCTGGAGACTACTAGGTCTGTTCTGAGTGGGAAACTGAGACCCTGGGAGCAGACCCATTGACCCATTGTTGTGCCTTCTTAACAGACAAACACCTCTTGCACCAGGGAAGCTTGAATAAGCACTCCCTTGGCTTACTTTTTATGACTCCAACGAAGAGAGACCCTGCCAGGCTGCCTTTTTGCTGAAAATCACAAGGGGCTGGAAAGTGCTACCTGGAAATCAGTGGAAGAGATCACAGTGCCTAGGTGCCACCGCCGGGGTAGGGACTTCCCCAAGCCAGGGAACCTCAAGGAACACTCCTCAGAGCTATTGCCCCATGTGTGCTCTGTATCAGAGAGCTGTGGAGACTAGGTGTGTTCTGACTGGGAAACTGAGGCCCTGGGATCAGACCCATTGTTGTGGCTTCTTAACAGACAAACACACTCTTGCACCAGGGAAGCTTGAATAAGCACTCCCTTGGGCTACCTTTTATGACTCTAAGAAGAGACCCTGCCAGGCTGCCTTTGGCTGAAAATCACAAGGGGCTGGAAAGTGCTACCTGGAAAGTCAGTGGAAGAAGCCACAGTGCAGTGCCTAGGCCCCACCACCCGAGTAGGGCTTCCCCAAGCCAGGAAATCTCAAGGAACACTCCTCAGAGCTATTGCCCCATGTCTGCTCTGTAGCAGCCAGCTCTGGAGACTACTAGGTCTGTTCTGACTGGGAAACTGAGGCCCTGGGAGCAGACCCATTGTTGTGGCTACTTAACAGACAAACACCTCTTGCACCAGGGAAGTCTGAATAAGCACTCCCTTGGGCTATCTTTTATGACTCTAAGGAAGAGACCCTGCCAGGCTCCATTTGGTTGAAAATCACAAGGGGCTGGAAAGTGCTAGGTGGAAAGTCAGTGGTAGGGGCCATTGTGCCTAGGCCCCACCGCCCCGGTAGGGCTTCCCCAAGCCCGTGAACGTCAAGGAACCCTCCTCAGAGCTAATGCCCCATGTGTGCTCTGTAGCAGAGAGCTCTGGATACTAGGCCTGGTCTGACTAGGAAACTGAGGACTGGAGGCAAACCCATTTTTTGTCCCTTCATAACAGGGAACACCTGTTTCGCCAGGGAAGATTGGATAAGCACTCCCTTGGGCTACCTTTTATGACTCTAAGGAAGAGACCCTGCCAGACTACCTTTGGCTGAAAATCACAAGTGGCTGGAAAGTGCTACGTGGAAAGTCAGTGGAAGAGGCCACAGTGCTTAGGCCGGGGAAAGTCAGTGGAAGAGTCCACAGTGCCTAGGTGCCACCGCCGGTGTAGGGCTTCCCCAAGCCAGGGAACCTCAAGGAACACTCCTCAGAGCTATTGCCCCATGTGTGTTCTGTATCAGAGAGCTGTGGAGACTAGGTCTGTTCTGACTGGGAAACTGAGGCCCTGGGATCAGACCCATTGTTGTGGCTTCTTAACAGACAAACACCTCTTGCACCAGGGAAGCTTGAATAAGCACTCCCTTGGGCTACCTTTTATGACTCTAAGAAGAGACCCTGCCAGGCTGCCTTTGGCTGAAAATCACAAGGCGCTGGAAAGTGCTACCTGGAAAGTCAGTGGGAAGAAGCCACTGCCTAGGCTCCATCAACCGAGTAGGGCTTCCCCAAGCCAGGGAACCTCAAGGAGCACTCCTAAGATCTATTGCCACATGGGTGCTCTGTAGCAGAGAGCTCTGGAGACTAGGTCTGTTCTGTCTGGGAATCTGAGGCCCTGGGAGCAGACCCATTGTTGTGGCTACTTAACAGACAAACACCTCTTGCACCAGGGAAGGTTGAATAAGCACTCCCTTGGGCTACCTTTTATGACTCTAAGAAGAGACCCCCTGCCAGGCTGCCTTTGGCTGAAAATCACAAGGGGCTGTAAAGTGCTACGTGGAAAGTCAGTGGAAGAAGCCACAGTGCCTAGGTCGCACCACACGGGTAGGGCTTCCCCCCCAGCCAGGGAACCTCAAGAAACACTCCTCAGAGCTATTGCCCCATGTGTGTTCTGTATCAGAGAGCTGTGGAGACTAGGTCTGTTCTGTTCTGACTGGGAAACTGAGGCCCTGGGATCAGACCCATTGTTGTGGCTTCTTAACAGACAAACACCTCTTGCACCAGGGAAGCTTGAATAAGCACTCCCTTGGGCTACCTTTTATGACTCTAAGAAGAGACCCTGCCAGGCTGCCTTTGGCTGAAAATCACAAGGCGCTGGAAAGTGCTACCTGGAAAGTCAGTGGAAGAAGCCACTGCCTAGCCTAGGCTCCATCAACCGAGTAGGGCTTCCCCAAGCCAGGGAACCTCAAGGAGCACTCCTAAGATCTATTGCCACATGGGTGCTCTGTAGCAGAGAGCTCTGGAGACTAGGTCTGTTCTGTCTGGGAATCTGAGGCCCTGGGAGCAGACCCATTGTTGTGGCTACTTAACAGACAAACACACCTTGCACCAGGGGGAAGGTTGAATAAGCACTCCCTTGGGCTACCTTTTATGACTCTAAGAAGAGACCCTGCCAGCCAGGCTGCCTTTGGCTGAAAATCACAAGGGGCTGTAAAGTGCTACGTGGAAAGTCAGTGGAAGAAGCCACAGTGCCTAGGTCGCACCACACGGGGGTAGGGCTTCCCCAAGCCAGGGAACCTCAAGAAACACTCCTCAGAGCTATTGCCCCATGTGTGCTCTGTAGCAGAGAGCTCTGGAGACTAGGTCTGTTCTGACGGGGAAACTGAGGCCCTGGAGCAGACCCATTGTTGTGGCTTCTTAACAGACAAAAACCACTTGTACCAGGGAAGCCTTAAATAAGCACCCCCTTGGGCTTCCTTTTTTGACTCTAAGGGAGAGAGCCTGCAAGGCTGCATCTGGCTGAAAATCACAAGGGGCTGGGAAGTGATACCTGGAAAGTCAGTGAAAGAGGCCACAGTGCCTAGGCTCCAAAGCCCAGGTAAGGCTTCGACAGTGCCCTGGAACGTGAAGGCACCCTCCACAGCGCTTTTTCCCCATGTCTGCTCTGTAGCAGAGAGCTCTGGAGACTAGGTCTGTTCTGACTGGGAAACTGAGGCCCTGGGAGCAGAGCCATTGTTGTTCTCGCGTCTTCACAGCCAAACACCTCTTGCACCAGGGAAGACTGAATAAGCAGTCCCTTGGGCTACCTTTTTTGACTCTAAGGAAGAGAACCTGCAAGGCTGCATCTGGCTGAAAATCACAAGGGACTGGGAAGTGATACCTGGAAAGTCAGTGGAAGAGTCCACAGTGCCTAGGCCCTACCCTACCCGGGTAGGGGCTTCCCCAAGCCAGTGAACCTCAAGGAACACTCCTCAGAGCTATTGCCCCATGTGTGCTCTGTAACAGTGAGCTCTGGAGACTAGGTATGTTCTGACTGGGAAACTGAATCCCTGGGAGCAGACCCATTGTTGTGGCTTCTTAACAGACAAACACCTCTTGCACCAGGGGAGCCTGAGTAAGCACTTCCTTGGGCTACCATTTATGACTCTAAGGAAGAGACCCTACCAGGCTGCCTTTAACTGAAAATCACAAGCGGCTGGAAAGTGCTACCTGGAAAGTCAGTGGAAGAGGCCACAGTGCCTAGGCCGCACCGCCCGGGTAGGGCTTCCCCAAGCCAGGGAACCTCAAGGAACACTCCTCAGAGCTATTGCCCCATGTGTGCTCTGTAGCAGAGAGGTCTGGAGAGTAGGACTGTTCTGACGGGGAAACTGAGGCCCTGGAAACAGACCCATTCTTGTGGCTTCTTAACAGACAAACAGCTCTTGCAACAGGGAAGCTTGAATAAGCACTCCCTTGGGCTACCTTTTATGACTCTAAGTAAGAGAACGTGCCAGGTTGCCTTTAGTTGCAAATCACAAGGTGCTGGAATGTGCTACCTGGAAAGTCAGTGGAAGAGGCCACAGTGCCTAGGCCCCACCGCCCGGGTAGGGCTTCCCCAAGCCCGGAACGTCAAGGCACCCTCCTCAGAGCTAATGCCCCATGTGTGCTCTGTAGCAGAGAGCTCTGGATACTAGGCCTGGTCTGACTACTAGGAAACTGAGGCCTGAAGGCAAACCCATTGTTGTCCCTTCATAACAGCAAACACCTGTTTCGCCAGGGAAGATTGGATAAGCACTCCCTTGGGCTACCTTTTATGACTCTAAGGAAGAGACCCTGCCAGGCTGCCTTTGGCTGAAAATCACAAGGGGCTGGAAAGTGCTACCTGGAAAGTCAGTGGAAGAAGCCACAGTGCCTAGGCCCCACCGCCCGGGTAGGGCTTCCCCAAGCAAGGGAACCTCAAGGAACACTCCTCAGAGCTATTGCCCCGTGTGTGCTCTGTAGCAGAGAGCTCTGGAGATTACTAAGGCTGTTCTGACTGGGAAACTGAGGCCCTGGGAGCAGACCCATTATTGTGGCTTCTTAACAGCCAAACACCTCTTGCACCAGGGAAGCTTGAATAAGCACTCCCTTGGGTTACCTTTTATGCGTCTAAGAAGAGACCCTTCCAGGCTGCCTTTGGCTGAAAATCACAAGGGGCTGGAAAGTGCTACCTGGAAAGTCAGTGGAAGAAGCCACAGTGCCTAGGCCCCACCACCCGAGTAGGGCTTCCCCAAGCCAGGGAACCTCAAGGAACTCTTCTTAGATGTATTGCCACATGTGTGCTCTGTAGCAGAGAGGTCTGGAGACTAGGTCTGTTCTGACTGGGAAACTGAGGCGCTGGAGCAGACCCATTGTTGTGGCTACTTAACAGACAAACACCTCTTGCACCAGGGATGTCTGAATAAGGACTCCCTTGGACTATCTTTTTATGACTCTAAGGAAGAGACCCTGCCAGGCTCCATTTGGGTGAAAAGCACAAGGGGCTGGAAAGTGCTAGCTGGAAATTCAGTGGTAGGGGCCATTGTGCCTAGGCCCCACCGCCCCGGTAGGGCTTCCCCAAGCCCGTGAACGTCAAGGCACCCTCCTCAGAGCTAATGGCCCATGTGTGCTCTGTAGCATAGAGCTCTGGATACTAGGCTTGGTCTGACTAGGAAAACTGAGACATGGAGGCAAACCTATTGTTGTCCATCATAACAGCAAACACCTGTTTCGCCAGGGAAATTGGATAAGCACTCCCTTGGGCTACCTTTTATGACTCTAAGGAAGAGACCCTGCCAGGCTGTCTTTGGCTGAAAATCACAAGGGGCTGGAAAGTGCTACCTGGAAAGTCAGTGGAAGAGGCCACAGTGCCTAGGCCCCACCGCCCGGGTAGGGCTTCCCCAAGCCAGGGAACCTCAAGGAACACTCCTCAGAGCTATTGCCCCATATGTGCTCTGTAGCAGAGAGCTCTAGATACTAGGTCTGTTCTGACTGGGAAACTCAGGCCCTGGGAGCAGACCCATTATTGTGGCTTCTTAACAGCCAAACACCTCTTGCACCAGGGAAGCCTGAATAAGCACTCCCTTGGGCTACCTTTTATGACTCTAAGGAAGAGACCCTGTCAGGCTGTCTTTGGCTGAAAATCACAAAGGGCTGGAAAGTGCTCCCTGGAAAGTCAGTGGAAGAGGCCACAGTGCCTAGGGCCCACCGCCCGGGTAGGGCTTCCCCAAGCCGGGAAACCTAAAGGAACACTCCTCAGAGCTATTGCCCCATGTGTCCTCTGTAGCAGAAAGCTCTGGAGACTACTAGGTCTGTTCTGACTGGGAAACTGAGACTCTGGGAGCAGACCCATTGTTGTGCTTTCTTAACACACAAACACCTCTTGCACCAGGGAAGCTTGAATAAGCACTCCCTTGGGTTACCTTTTATGACTCTAAGGAAGAGACCCTGCCAGGCTGCCTTTGGCTGAAAATCACAAGGGGCTGGAAAGTGCTACCTGGAAAGTCAGTGGAAGAGATCACAGTGCCTAGGTGCCATCGCCGGGGTAGCGCTTCCCCAAGCCAGGGAACCTCAAGGAACACTCCTCAGAGCTATTGCCCCATGTGTGCTCTGTAGCAGAGGGCTCTGAGGGCTACTAGGTCTGTTTTGACTAGAAACCGAGGACCTCGGAACTGGCCCATGGCTGTGGCTTCTTAACAGATAAAAACCTCTTGTACCAGGGAAGCTTGAATAAGCACTCCCTTGGGCTACCTTTTATGACTCTAAGGAAGAGACCCTGCCAGGCTGCCTGTGGCTGAAAAAAATCACAAGGGGTGGAATGTGCTACCTGAAAAGTCAGTGGAAGGGATCACAGTGCCTAGGCCCCACCGCCCAGTAGGGCTTCCCCAAAGCCAGGGAATCTCATGGAAGACTCCTCAGAGATATTGCCCCATGTGTGCTCTGTAGTAGTGAGCTCTGGAGACTAGGTCTGTTCTAACTGGGAAACTGAGGCGCTGGAGCAGACCCTTTGTTGTGGCTACTTAACAGACAAACACTTCTTGCACCAGGGATGTCTGAATAAGCACTCCCTTGGGCTATATTTTATGACTCTAAGGAAGAGACCCTGCCAGGCTCCATTTGGTTGAAAAGCACAAGGGCATGGAAAGTGCTAGCTGGAAAGTCGGTGGTAGGGGGGCCATTGTGCCTAGGCCCCACCGCCCCGGTAGGGCTTCCCAAAGCCCGTGAACGTCAAGGCACCCTCCTCAGAGCTAATGCCCCATGTGTGCTCTGTAGCAGAGAGCTCTGGATACTAGGCTTGGTCTGACTAGGAAACTGAGGCCTGGAGGCAAACCCATTGTTGTCTCTTCATAACAGCAAACACCTGTTTCGCCAGGGAAGATTGGATAAGCACTCCCTTGGGCTACCTTTTATGACTCTAAGGAAGAGACCCTGCCAGGCTGTCTTTGGCTGAAAATCACAAGGGGCTGGAAAGTGCTACCTGGAAAGTCAGTGGAAGAGGCCACAGTGTCTAGGCCCCACCGCCCGGGTAGGGCTTCCCCAAGCCAGGGAACATCAAGTAACACTCCTCAGAGCTATTGCCCCATGTGTGCTCTGTAGCAGAAAGCTCTGGAGACTACTAGGTCTGTTCTGACTGGGAAAATGTGACCCTGGGAGCAGACCCATTGTTGTGCCTTCTTAACAGACAAACACCTCTTGCACCAGGGAAGCTTGAATAAGCACTCCCTTGGGTTACTTTTTATGACTCCAACGAAGAGACACTGCCAGGCTGCCTTTTTGCTGAAAATCACAAGGGGCTGGAAAGTGCTACCTGGAAAGTCAGTGGAAGAGATCACAGTGCTTAGGTGCCAGCGCCGGGGTAGGGGACTTCCCCAAGCCAGGGAACCTCAAGGAACACTCCTCAGAGCTATTGCCCCATGTGTGCTCTGTATCAGAGAGCTGTGGAGACTAGGTCTGTTCTGACTGGGAAACTGAGGCCCTGGGATCAGACCCATTGTTGTGGCTTCTTAAAAGACAAACACCTCTTGCACCAGGGAAGCTTGAATAAGCACTCCCTTGGGCTACCTTTTATGACTCTAAGAAGAGAGACCTGCCAGGCTGCCTTTGGCTGAAAATCACAAGGGGCTGGAAAGTGCTACCTGGAAAGTCAGTGGAAGAAGCCACAGTGCCTAGGCTCCACCAACCGGGTAGGGCTTCCCCAAGCCAGGGAACCTCAAGGAACACTCCTAAGTTCTATTGCCACATGTGTGCTCTGTAGCAGAGAGCTCTGGAGACTAGGTCTGTTCTGACTGGGAAACTGAGGCCCTGGGAGCAGAGCCATTGTTCTGGCGTCTTCACAGCCAAACACCTCTTGCACCAGGGAAGCCTGAATAAGCAGTCCCTTGGGCTACCTTTTTTGACTCTAAGGAAGAGACCCTGCAAGGCTGCATCTGGCTGAAAATCACAAGGGGCTGGGAAAGTGATACCTGGAAAGTCAGTGGAAGAGGCCACAGTGCCTAGGCCCCACCGCCCAGGTAGGGCTTCCCCAGTGCCAGGGAACGTCAAGGAACACTCCTCAGAGCTATTTCCCCATGTGTGCTCTGTAGCAGAGAGCTCTGGAGACTAGGGTCTGTTCTGACTGGGAAACTGAGGCCCTGGGAGCAGAGCCATTGTTGTGGCTTCTTAACAGACAAACACCTCTTGCACCAGGGAAGCCTGAATAAGCAAGCACTCCCTTGGGCTACCTTTTTTTGACTCTAAGGAAGAGACCCTGCCAGGCTGCATTTGGCTGAAAATCACAAGGGGCTGGAAAGTGCTACCTGGAAAGTCAGTGGAAGAGGCCACAGTGCCTAGGCCCCACCGCCCGGGTAGGGCTTCCCCAAGCCAGGGAACCTCAAGGAACACTCCTCAGAGCTATTGCCCCATGTGTGCTCTGTAGCAGAGAGCTCTGGAGACTACTAGGGCTGTTCTGACTGGGAAACTGAGTCCCTGGGAGCAGACCAATTGTTGTGGATTCTTAACAGACAAACACCTCTTGTACCAGGGAAGCCTGAATAAGCACTCCCTTGGGCTACCTTTTATGACTCTAAGGAAGAGACCCTGCCAGGCTGCCTTTAGCTGAAAATCACAAGGGGCTGGAAAGTACTACCTGGAAAGTCCGTGGAAGAGGCCACAGTGCCTAGGCCCTACTGCCCGTGTAGGGCTTCCCCAAGACAGGGAACCTCAAGGAACACTCCTTCATAGCTATTGACCCATGTGTGCTCTGTAACAGAGAGCTCTGGAGACTAGGTCTGTTCTGACTGGGAAACTCAGGCCCTGAAGCAGACGCATTGTTGTGGTGGCTTCTTAACAGACAAACACCTCTTGGACCAGGGAGGCCTGAATAAGCACTCCCTTGGGCTACCTTTTATGACTCTAAGGAAGAAACCCTGCCAGGCTGCCTTTGGCTGAAAATCACAAGGGGCTGGAAAGTGCTACCTGGAAAGTCAGTGGAAGAGGCCACAGTGCCTAGGCCCCACCGCCCGGGTAGGGCTTCCCCCCAAACCGGGGAACCTCAAGGAACACTCCTCAGAGCTATTGCCCCAGGTGTGCTCTGTAGAAGAGGGCTCTGGATACTACTAGGTCTGTTCTGACTGGGAAACTGAGGACCTCGGAACTGACCCATTGCTATGGCTTCTTAACAGACAAACACTCTTGCAGCAGGGAAGCCTGAATAAGCACTCCTTTGGGCTACCTTTTATGAGTCTAAGGAAGAGAACCAGCCAGGCTGCCTTTGGCTGAAAGTCACAAAGGGCTGGAAAGTGCGACCTGGAAAGTCAGTGGAAGAGGCCACAGTGCCTAAGCCCCACCGCCCCCGGTAGGGCTTCCCCAAGCCGGGGAACCTCAAGGAACACTCCTCAGAGCTATTGCCCCATGTGTGCTCTGTAGCAGAGACCTCTGGAGACTAGGTCTGTTCTGACTGGGGGAACTGAGGCGCTGGGGGCAGACCCATTGTTGTGGTTACTTAACAGACAAAAACCTTTTGCACCAGGGAAGTCTGAATAAGCACTCCCTTGGGCTATCTTTTATGACTATAAGGAAAAGACCCTGCCAGGCTCCATTTGGTTGAAAAGCACAAGGGGCTGGAAAGTGCTAGCTGGAAAGTCAGTGGTAGGGGCCATTGTGCCTAGGCCCCACCGCCCCGGTAGGGCTTCCCCAAGCCCGTGAACGTCAAGGCACCCTCCTCAGAGCTAATGCCCCCCATGTGTGCTCTGTAGCAGAGAGCTCTGGAGATTACTAAGGCTGTTCTGACTGGGAAACTGAGGCCCTGGAAGCAGACCCATTGCTGTGGCTTCTTAACAGACAAACACTTCTTCAACCAGGGAAGCTTGAATAAGCACTCCCTTGGGTTACCTGTTATGTCTCTAAGGAAGAGACCCTGCCAGGCTGCCTTTGGCTGAAAATCAGAAGTGGCTGGAGAGTTCTACCAGGAAAGTCAGTGGAAGATAACACAGTGCCTAGGTCCCACCGCCCCGATAGGGCTTCCCCAAGCCAGGGAACCTCAAGGAACACTCCTCAGAGCTATTGCCCCATATGTGCTCTGTAGCAGAGAGCTCTAGATACTAGGTCTGTTCTGACTGGGAAACTCAGGGCCTGGGAGCAGACCCATTATTGTGGCTTCTTAACAGCCAAACACCTATTGCACCAGGGAAGCCTGAATATGCACTCCCTTGGGCTACCTTTTATGACTCTAAGGAAGAGACCCTGCCAGGCTGTCTTTGGCTGAAAATCACAAGGGGCTGGAAAGTGCTACCTGGAAAGTCAGTGGAAGAGGCCACAGTGCCTAGGGCCCACCGACAGGGTAGGGCTTCCCCAATCCAGGGAACCTAAAGGAACACTCCTCAGAGCTATTGCCCCATGTGTCCTCTGTAGCAGAGAGCTCTGGAGACTACTAGGTCTGTTCTGACTGGGAAACTGAGACCCTTGGAGCAGACCCATTGTTGTGCCTTCTTAACACACAAACACCTCTTGCACCAGCGAAGCTTGAATAAGCACTCCCTTGGGTTACCTTTTATGACTCTAAGGAAGAGACCCTGCCAGGCTGCCTTTGGCTGAAAATCACAAGGGGCTGGAAAGTGCTACGTGGAAAGTCAGTGGAAGAGATCACAGTGCCTAGGTGCTATCGCCAGGGTAGGGCTTCCCCAAGCCAGGGAACCTCAAGGAACACTCCTCAGAGCTATTGCCTCATGTGTGCTCTGTAGCAGAGAGCTCTGGAGACTAGGTCTGTTCTGACTGGGAATCTGAGACCCTGGGAGCAGACCCATTGTTGTGGCTTCTTAACAGACAAACACCTCTTGCACCAGGGAAGCTTGAATAAGCACTTCCTTGGGCTACCTTTTATGACTCTACGAAAGAGACCCTGCCAGGCTGCCTTTGGCTGAAAATCACAAGGGGCTGGAAAGTGCTACCTGGAAAGTCAGTGGAAGAGGCCACAGTGCCTAGGCCCTACCGCCCGGGTAGGGCTTACCCAAGCCAGGGAACCTCAAGAAACACTCCTCAGATCTATTGCTCCATGTGTGCTCTGTATCAGAGGGCTCTGGAGACTACTAGGTCTGTTCTGACTGGAAACTGAGGACCTCGGAACTGACCCATTGTCTTGCCTTCTTAGCAGACAAACACCGCTTGCACCAGGGAAGCTTTAATAAGCACTCCTTTGGGCTACCTTTTATGACTCTAAGGAAAGAGACCCTGCCAGGCTGTCTTTGGCTGAAAATTACAAGGGGCTGGAAAGTGCTACCTGGAAAGTCAGTGGAAGAGGCCACAGTGCCTAGGCCCCACCGCCCGGGTAGGGTTTCCCCAAGCCAGGGAACCTCATGGAACACTCCTCAGAGCTAGTGACCCATGTGTGCTCTGTAGCAGAGGACTCTGGAGACTACTAGGTCTTTTTCTGACTGGAAACTGAGGCCCTCGGAACAGACCCATTGCTGTGGCTTCTTAACAGACAAACACCTTTGCACCAGGGAAGCTTGAATAAGCACTCCCTTGGGCTACCTTTTATGGCTCTGAGGAAGAGACCCTGCCAGGCTGTCTTTGGCTGAAAATTACAAGGGGCTGGAAAGTGCTACCTGGAAAGTCAGTGGAAGAGGCCACTGTGCCTAGGCCCCACCGCCCGGGTAGAGCTTCCCCAAGCCAGGGAACATCAAGGAACACTCCTCAGAGCTATTGCCCCATGTGTGCTCTGTGGCAGCCAGCTCTGGAGAGACTAATAGGTCTGTTCTGACTGGGAAACGGAGGCCCTGGAAGCAGACACATTGTTGTGGCTTCTTAACAGACAAACACCTCTTACACCAGGGAAGCCTGAATAAGCACTCCTTTGGGCTACCTTGTATGACTCTAAGGAAGAGAATCTGCCAGGCTGCCTTTGGCTGAAAATCACAAGGGGCTTGAAAGTGCTACCTGGAAAGTCAGTGGAAGAGCCCACAGTGCCTAGGCCCAACCGCCCGGGTAGGGCTTCCCCAAGCCGGGGAACCTCAAGGAACACTCCTCATAGCTATTGCCCCATGTGTGCTCTGTAGCAGAGAGCTCTGGAGACTAGGTCTGTTCTGACTGGGAAACTGAGGCGCTGGGAGCAGACCCATTGTTGTGGCTACTTAACAGACAAACACCTCTTTCACCAGGGAAGTCTGAATAAGCACTCCCTTGGGCTATCTTTTAAGACTCTAAGGAAAAGACCCTGCCAGGCTCCATTTGGTTGAAAAGCACAAGGGGCTGGAAAGTGCTAGCTGGAAAGTCAGTGGTAGGAGCCATTGTGCCTAGGCCCCACCACCCCGGTAGGGCTTCCCCAAGCCCGTGAACGTCAAGGCACCCTCCTCAGAGCTAATGCCCCATGTGTGCTCGGTAGCAGAGAGCTCTGGATACTAGGTCTGGTCTGACAAGGAAACTGAGGGCTGGAGGCAAACCCATTGTTGTCCCTTCATAACAGCAAACACCTGTTTTGCCAGGAAGATTGGATAAACACTCCCTTGGGCTTCCTTTTATGACTCTAAGGAAGAGACCCTGCCAGGCTGCCTTTGGCTGAAAATCACAAGGGGCTGGAAAGTGTTACCTGGAATGTCAGTGGAAGAGATCACAGTGCCTAGGTGCCACCGCATGGGTAGGGCTTCCCCAAGCCAGGGAACCTCAAGGAACACTCCTCAGAGCTATTGCCCCATGTATGCTTTGTATCAGAGAGCTGTGGAGACTAGGTCTGTTCTGACTGGGAAATTGAGGCCCTGGGATCAGACCCATTGTTGTGGCTTCTTAACAGACAAACACCTCTTTCACCAGGGAAGCTTGAATAAGCACTCCCTTGGGCTACTTTTTATGACTTTAAGAAGAGACCCTTCCAGGCTGCCGTTGGCTGAAAATCACAAGGGGCTGGAAAGTGCTACGTGGAAAGTCAGTGGAAGAAGCCACAGTGCCGAGGCCCCACCACCCGAGTAGGGCTTCCCCAAGCCAGGGAACCTCAAGGAACTCTTCTTAGATGTATTGCCACATGTGTGCTCTGTAGCAGAGAGGTCTGGAGACTAGGTCTGTTCTGACTGGGAAACTGAGGCGCTGGAGCAGACCCATTGTTGTGGCTACTTAACAGACAAACACCTCTTGCACCAGGGATGTTTGAATAAGGACTCCCTTGGGCTATCTTTTATGACTTTAAGGAAGAGACCCTGCCAGGCTCCATTTGGGTGAAAAGCACAAGGGGCTGGAAAGTGCTAGCTGGAAATTCAGTGGTAGGGGCCTTTGTGCCTAGGCCCCACCGCCCCGGTAGGGCTTCGCCAAGCCCGTGAACGTCAAGGCACCCTCCTCAGAGCTAATGCCCCATGTGTGCTCTGTAGCAGAGAGCTCTGGATACTAGGCTTGGTCTGACTAGGAAACTGAGACATGGAGGCAAACCTATTGTTGTCCATTCATAACAGCAAACACCTGTTTCGCCAGGGAAATTGGATAAGCACTCCCTTCGGCTACCTTTTATGACTCTAAGGAAGAGACCCTGCCAGGCTGTCTTTGGCTGAAAATCACAAGGGGCTGGAAAGTGCTACCTGGAAAGTCAGTGGAAGAGGCCACAGTGCCTAGGCCCCACCGCCCGCGTAGGGCTTCCCCAAGCCAGGGAACATCAAGTAACACTCCTCAGAGTTATTGCCCCATGTGTGCTCCATAGCATAGAGCTCTGGAGACTATTAGGTCTCTTCTGATTGGGAAAACTGAGACCCTGGGAGCAGACCCATTGTTCTGCCTTCTTAACAGACAAACACCTCTTGCACCAGGGAAGCCTGAATAAGCACTCCCTTGGGCTACCTTTTATGACTCTAAGGAAGAGACCCTGCCAGGCTGCCTTTTTCCTGAAAATCACAAGGGGCTGGAAAGTCCTACCTGGAAAGTCACTGGAAGAGGCCACAGTGCCTAGGCCGCACCGCCCGCGTAGGGCTTCACCAACGCAGGGAACCTAAAGGAACACTCCTCAGAGCTATTGCCCCATGTGTGCTCTGTAGCAGAGAGGTCTGGAGACTAGGAATGTTCTGACGGGGAAACTGAGGCCCTGGAAACAGACCCATTGTTGTGGCTTCTTAACAGACAAAAACCTCTTGTACCAGGGAAGCTTGAATAAGCACTCCCTTGGGTTACCTTTTATAACTGTAAGAAAGAGACCCTGCCAGGCTGCCTTTGGCTGAAAAATCACAAGGGGCTGGGAAGTGATACCTGGAAAGTCAGTGAAAGAGGCCACAGTGCCTAGGCTCCAAAGCCCAGGTAAGGCTTTGACAGTGCCCTGGATCGTGAAGGCACCCTCCACAGCGCTTTTTCCCCATGTCTGCTCTGTAGCAGAGAGCTCTGGAGACTAGGTCTGTTCTGACTGGGAAACTGAGGCCCTGGGAGCAGAGCCATTGTTCTGGCGTCTTCACAGCCAAACACCTCTTGCACCAGGGAAGACTGAATAAGCAGTCCCTTGGGCTACCTTTTTTGACTCTAAGGAAGAGACCCTGCAAGGCTGCATCTGGCTGAAAATCACAAGGGGCTGGGAAGTGATACCTGGAAAGTCAGTGAAAGAGGCCACAGTGCCTAGGCTCCAAAGCCCAGGTAAGGCTTCCCCAGTGCCCTGGAACTGAAGGCACCCTCCACAGCGCTTTTTCCCCATGTCTGCTCTGTAGCAGAGAGCTCTGGAGACTAGGTCTGTTCTGACTGGGAAACTGAGGCCCTGGGAGCAGAGCCATTGTTCTGGCGTCTTCACAGCCAAACACCTCTTGCACCAGGGAAGACTGAATAAGCAGTCCCTTGGGCTACCTTTTTTGACTCTAAGGAAGAGACCCTGCAAGGCTGCATCTGGCTGAAAATCACAAGGGGCTGGGAAGTGATACCTGGAAAGTCAGTGAAAGAGGCCACAGTGCCTAGGCCCCAAAGCCCAGGTAGGGCTTCCCCACAGTGCCCTGGAACGTCAAGGAACCCTCCACAGCGCTTTTTCCCCATGTCTGCTCTGTAGCAGAGAGCTCTGGAGACTAGGTCTGTTCTGACTGGGAAACTGAGGCCCTGGGAGCAGAGCCATTGTCTGGCGTCTTCACAGCCAAACAACACTCTTTGCACCAGGGAAGACTGAATAAGCAGTCCCTTGGGCTACCTTTTTTGACTCTAAGGAAGAGACCCTGCAAGGCTGCATCTGGCTGAAAATCACAAGGGGCTGGGAAGTGATACCTGGAAAGTCAGTGAAAGAGGCCACAGTGCCTAGGCCCCAAAGCCCGGGTAGGGCTTCCCCAAGCCAGGAACCTCAAGGAACCCTCCACAGAGCTATTTCCCCATGTCTGCTCTGTAGCAGAGAGCTCTGGAGACTAGGTCTGTTCTGACTGGGAAACTGAGGCCCTGGGAGCAGAGCCATTGTTCTGGCGTCTTCACAGCCAAACACCTCTTGCACCAGGGAAGACTGAATAAGCAGTCCCTTGGGCTACCTTTTTTGACTCTAAGGAAGAGACCCTGCAAGGCTGCATCTGGCTGAAAATCACAAGGGGCTGGGAAGTGATACCTGGAAAGTCAGTGAAAGAGGCCACAGTGCCTAGGCTCCAAAGCCCAGGTAAGGCTTCGACAGTGCCCTGGAACGTGAAGGCACCCTCCACAGCGCTTTTTCCCCATGTCTGCTCTGTAGCAGAGAGCTCTGGAGACTAGGTCTGTTCTGACTGGGAAACTGAGGCCCTGGGAGCAGAGCCATTGTTCTGGCGTCTTCACAGCCAAACACCTCTTGCACCAGGGAAGACTGAATAAGCAGTCCCTTGGGCTACCTTTTTTGACTCTAAGGAAGAGACCCTGCAAGGCTGCATCTGGCTGAAAATCACAAGGGGCTGGGAAGTGATACCTGGAAAGTCAGTGAAAGAGGCCACAGTGCCTAGGCTCCAAAGCCCAGGTAAGGCTTCGACAGTGCCCTGGAACGTGAAGGCACCCTCCACAGCGCTTTTTTCCCCATGTCTGCTCTGTAGCAGAGAGCTCTGGAGACTAGGTCTGTTCTGACTGGGAAACTGAGGCCCTGGGAGCAGAGCCATTGTTCTGGCGTCTTCACAGCCAAACACCTCTTGCACCAGGGAAGACTGAATAAGCAGTCCCTTGGGCTACCTTTTTTGACTCTAAGGAAGAGACCCTGCAAGGCTGCATCTGGCTGAAAATCACAAGGGGCTGGGAAGTGATACCTGGAAAGTCAGTGAAAGAGGCCACAGTGCCTAGGCTCCAAAGCCCAGGTAAGGCTTCGACAGTGCCCTGGAACGTGAAGGCACCCTCCACAGCGCTTTTTCCCCATGTCTGCTCTGTAGCAGAGAGCTCTGGAGACTAGGTCTGTTCTGACTGGGAAACTGAGGCCCTGGGAGCAGAGCCATTGTTCTGGCGTCTTCACAGCCAAACACCTCTTGCACCAGGGAAGACTGAATAAGCAGTCCCTTGGGCTACCTTTTTTGACTCTAAGGAAGAGACCCTGCAAGGCTGCATCTGGCTGAAAATCACAAGGGGCTGGGAAGTGATACCTGGAAAGTCAGTGAAAGAGGCCACAGTGCCTAGGCTCCAAAGCCCAGGGTAAGGCTTCGACAGTGCCCTGGAACGTGAAGGCACCCTCCACAGCGCTTTTTCCCCATGTCTGCTCTGTAGCAGAGAGCTCTGGAGACTAGGTCTGTTCTGACTGGGAAACTGAGGCCCTGGGAGCAGAGCCATTGTTCTGGCGTCTTCACAGCCAAACACCTCTTGCACCAGGGAAGACTGAATAAGCAGTCCCTTGGGCTACCTTTTTTGACTCTAAGGAAGAGACCCTGCAAGGCTGCATCTGGCTGAAAATCACAAGGGGGGGCTGGGAAGTGATACCTGGAAAGTCAGTGAAAGAGGCCACAGTGCCTAGGCTCCAAAGCCCAGGTAAGGCTTCGACAGTGCCCTGGAACGTGAAGGCACCCTCCACAGCGCTTTTTCCCCCATGTCTGCTCTGTAGCAGAGAGCTCTGGAGACTAGGTCTGTTCTGACTGGGAAACTGAGGCCCTGGGAGCAGAGCCATTGTTCTGGCGTCTTCACAGCCAAACACCTCTTGCACCAGGGAAGACTGAATAAGCAGTCCCTTGGGCTACCTTTTTTGACTCTAAGGAAGAGACCCTGCAAGGCTGCATCTGGCTGAAAATCACAAGGGGCTGGGAAGTGATACCTGGAAAGTCAGTGAAAGAGGCCACAGTGCCTAGGCTCCAAAGCCCCAGGTAAGGCTTCGACAGTGCCCTGGAACGTGAAGGCACCCTCCACAGCGCTTTTTCCCCATGTCTGCTCTGTAGCAGAGAGCTCTGGAGACTAGGTCTGTTCTGACTGGGAAACTGAGGCCCTGGGAGCAGAGCCATTGTTCTGGCGTCTTCACAGCCAAACACCTCTTGCACCAGGGAAGACTGAATAAGCAGTCCCTTGGGCTACCTTTTTTGACTCTAAGGAAGAGACCCTGCAAGGCTGCATCTGGCTGAAAATCACAAGGGGCTGGGAAGTGATACCTGGAAAGTCAGTGAAAGAGGCCACAGTGCCTAGGCTCCAAAGCCCAGGTAAGGGCTTCGACAGTGCCCTGGAACGTGAAGGCACCCTCCACAGCGCTTTTTCCCCATGTCTGCTCTGTAGCAGAGAGCTCTGGAGACTAGGTCTGTTCTGACTGGGAAACTGAGGCCCTGGGAGCAGAGCCATTGTTCTGGCGTCTTCACAGCCAAACACCTCTTGCACCAGGGAAGACTGAATAAGCAGTCCCTTGGGCTACCTTTTTTGACTCTAAGGAAGAGACCCTGCAAGGCTGCATCTGGCTGAAAATCACAAGGGGCTGGGAAGTGATGATACCTGGAAAGTCAGTGAAAGAGGCCACAGTGCCTAGGCTCCAAAGCCCAGGTAAGGCTTCGACAGTGCCCTGGAACGTGAAGGCACCCTCCACAGCGCTTTTTCCCCATGTCTGCTCTGTAGCAGAGAGCTCTGGAGACTAGGTCTGTTCTGACTGGGAAACTGAGGCCCTGGGAGCAGAGCCATTGTTCTGGCGTCTTCACAGCCAAACACCTCTTGCACCAGGGAAGACTGAATAAGCAGTCCCTTGGGCTACCTTTTTTGACTCTAAGGAAGAGACCCCTGCAAGGCTGCATCTGGCTGAGAATCACAAGGGGCTGGGAAGTGATACCTGGAAAGTCAGTGAAAGAGGCCACAGTGCCTAGGCCCCAGCACCCGGTAGGGCTTCCCCAAGGCAGGGAGCCTCAAGGAACCTTCCTCAGAGCTATTTCTCCATGTCTGCTCCAAGGCTGCATCTGGCTGAAAATCACAAGGGCTGGGAAGTGATACCTGGAAAGTCAGTGAACCTGGCCACAGTGCCTAGGCCACAGTCCAAAGCCCAAGCCCAAAGGCTTCGACAGTGCCCTGGAACGTGAAGGCACCCTCCACAGCGCTTTTTCCCCATGTCTGCTCTGTAGCAGAGAGCTCTGGAGACTAGGTCTGTTCTGACTGGGAAACTGAGGCCCTGGGAGCAGAGCCATTGTTCTGGCGTCTTCACAGCCAAACACCTCTTGCACCAGGGAAGACTGAATAAGCAGTCCCTTGGGCTACCTTTTTTGACTCTAAGGAAGAGACCCTGCAAGGCTGCATCTGGCTGAAAATCACAAGGGGCTGGGAATTGATAC
>JAGTYA010000595.1:0-21483 GCA_024291935.2 Okapia johnstoni | reverse complement strand
ACAGTGCCCTGGAACGTGAAGGAAACCCTCCACAGCGCTTTTTCCCCATGTCTGCTCTGTAGCAGAGAGCTCTGGAGACTAGGTCTGTTCTGACTGGGAAACTGAGGCCCCTGGGAGCAGAGCCATTGTTCTGGCGTCTTCACAGCCAAACACCTCTTGCACCAGGGGAAGACTGAATAAGCAGTCCCTTGGGCTACCTTTTTTGACTCTAAGGAAGAGACCCTGCAAGGCTGCATCTGGCTGAAAATCACAAGGGGCTGGGAAGTGATACCTGGAAAGTCAGTGAAAGAGGCCCACAGTGCCTAGGCTCCAACCCCAGGTAAGGCTTCGACAGTGCCCTGGAACGTGAAGGCACCCTCCTCAGCGCTTTTTCCCCATGTCTGCTCTGTAGCAGAGAGCTCTGGAGACTAGGTCTGTTCTGACTGGGAAACTGAGGCCCTGGGAGCAGAGCCATTGTTCTGGCGTCTTCACAGCCAAACACCTCTTGCACACCAGGGAAGACTGAATAAGCAGTCCCTTGGGCTACCTTTTTTGACTCTAAGGAAGAGACCCTGCAAGGCTGCATCTGGCTGAAAATCACAAGGGGCTGGGAAGTGATACCTGGAAAGTCAGTGAAAGAGGCCACAGTGCCTAGGCTCCAAAGCACCCGTGGTAGGGCTTCGACAGTGAGCCTCAAGGAACCCTCCTCAGAGCGCTTTTTCCCCATGTCTGCTCTGTAGCAGAGAGCTCTGGAGACTAGGTCTGTTCTGACTGGGAAACTGAGGCCCTGGGAGCAGAGCCATTGTTCTGGCGTCTTCACAGCCAAACACCTCTTGCACCAGGGAAGACTGAATAAGCAGTCCCTTGGGCTACCTTTTTTGACTCTAAGGAAGAGACCCTGCAAGGCTGCATCTGGCTGAAAATCACAAGGGGCTGGGAAGTGATACCTGGAAAGTCAGTGAAAGAGGCCACAGTGCCTAGGCTCCAAAGCCCAGGTAGGGCTTCCCCAGTGCCCTGGAACCTCAAGGAACCTCCAGAGCTATTTTTCCCCATGTCTGCTCTCTGTAGCAGAGAGCTCTGGAGACTAGGTCTGTTCTGACTGGGAAACTGAGGCCCTGGGAGCAGAGCCATTGTTCTGGCGTCTTCACAGCCAAACACCTCTTGCACCAGGGAAGACTGAATAAGCAGTCCCTTGGGCTACCTTTTTTTGACTCTAAGGAAGAGACCCTGCAAGGCTGCATCTGGCTGAAAATCACAAGGGGCTGGGAAGTGATACCTGGAAAGTCAGTGAAAGAGGCCACAGTGCCTAGGCTCCAAAGCCCAGGTAAGGCTTCGACAGTGCCCTGGAACGTGAAGGCACCCTCCACAGCGCTATTTCCCCATGTCTGCTCTGTAGCAGAGAGCTCTGGAGACTAGGTCTGTTCTGACTGGGAAACTGAGGCCCTGGGAGCAGAGCCATTGTTCTGGCGTCTTCACAGCCAAACACCTCTTGCACCAGGGAAGACTGAATAAGCAGTCCCTTGGGCTACCTTTTTTTGACTCTAAGGAAGAGACCCTGCAAGGCTGCATCTGGGCTGAAAATCACAAGGGGCTGGGAAGTGATACCTGGAAAGTCAGTGAAAGAGGCCACAGTGCCTAGGCTCCAAAGCCCAGGTAGGGCTTCGACAGTGCCCTGGAACGTGAAGGCACCCTCCACAGAGCGCTTTTTCCCCATGTCTGCTCTGTAGCAGAGAGCTCTGGAGACTAGGTCTGTTCTGACTGGGAAACTGAGGCCCTGGGAGCAGAGCCATTGTTCTGGCGTCTTCACAGCCAAACACCTCTTGCACCAGGGAAGACTGAATAAGCAGTCCCTTGGGCTACCTTTTTTTTGACTCTAAGGAAGAGACCCTGCAAGGCTGCATCTGGCTGAAAATCACAAGGGGCTGGGAAGTGATACCTGGAAAGTCAGTGAAAGAGGCCACAGTGCCTAGGCTCCAAAGCCCGGGTAAGGCTTCCCCAGTGCCCTGGAACGTGAAGGAACCCTCCACAGAGCTATTTTCCCCCATGTCTGCTCTGTAGCAGAGAGCTCTGGAGACTAGGTCTGTTCTGACTGGGAAACTGAGGCCCTGGGAGCAGAGCCATTGTTCTGGCGTCTTCACAGCCAAACACCTCTTGCACCAGGGAAGACTGAATAAGCAGTCCCTTGGGCTACCTTTTTTGACTCTAAGGAAGAGACCCTGCAAGGCTGCATCTGGCTGAAAATCACAAGGGGCTGGGAAGTGATACCTGGAAAGTCAGTGAAAGAGGCCACAGTGCCTAGGCTCCAAAGCCCAGGTAAGGCTTCGACAGTGCCCTGGAACGTGAAGGCACCCTCCACAGCGCTTTTTTTCCCCATGTCTGCTCTGTAGCAGAGAGCTCTGGAGACTAGGTCTGTTCTGACTGGGAAACTGAGGCCCTGGGAGCAGAGCCATTGTTCTGGCGTCTTCACAGCCAAACACCTCTTGCACCAGGGAAGACTGAATAAGCAGTCCCTTGGGCTACCTTTTTTGACTCTAAGGAAGAGACCCTGCAAGGCTGCATCTGGCTGAAAATCACAAGGGGCTGGGAAGTGATACCTGGGAAAGTCAGTGAAAGAGGCCACAGTGCCTAGGCCCCCCAAAGCCCAGGGTAAGGGCTTCCCCAAGGCCCTGGAACGTCAAGGAACCCTCCTCAGCGCTTTTTCCCCATGTCTGCTCTGTAGCAGAGAGCTCTGGAGACTAGGTCTGTTCTGACTGGGAAACTGAGGCCCTGGGAGCAGAGCCATTGTTCTGGCGTCTTCACAGCCAAACACCTCTTGCACCAGGGAAGACTGAATAAGCAGTCCCTTGGGCTACCTTTTTTGACTCTAAGGAAGAGACCCTGCAAGGCTGCATCTGGCTGAAAATCACAAGGGGCTGGGAAGTGATACCTGGAAAGTCAGTGAAAGAGGCCACAGTGCCTAGGCTCCAAAGCCCAGGTAAGGCTTCGACAGTGCCCTGGAAACGTGAAGGCACCCTCCACAGCGCTTTTTCCCCATGTCTGCTCTGTAGCAGAGAGCTCTGGAGACTAGGTCTGTTCTGACTGGGAAACTGAGGCCCTGGGAGCAGAGCCATTGTTCTGGCGTCTTCACAGCCAAACACCTCTTGCACCAGGGAAGACTGAATAAGCAGTCCCTTGGGCTACCTTTTTTGACTCTAAGGAAGAGACCCTGCAAGGCTGCATCTGGCTGAAAATCACAAGGGGCTGGGAAGTGATACCTGGAAAGTCAGTGAAAGAGGCCACAGTGCCTAGGCTCCCAAAGCCCAGGTAAGGCTTCGACAGTGCCCTGGAACGTGAAGGCACCCTCCACAGCGCTTTTTCCCCATGTCTGCTCTGTAGCAGAGAGCTCTGGAGACTAGGTCTGTTCTGACTGGGAAACTGAGGCCCTGGGAGCAGAGCCATTGTTCTGGCGTCTTCACAGCCAAACACCTCTTGCACCAGGGAAAGACTGAATAAGCAGTCCCTTGGGCTACCTTTTTTGACTCTAAGGAAGAGACCCTGCAAGGCTGCATCTGGCTGAAAATCACAAGGGGCTGGGAAGTGATACCTGGAAAGTCAGTGAAAGAGGCCACAGTGCCTAGGCTCCAAAGCCCAGGTAAGGCTTCGACAGTGCCCTGGAACGTGAAGGCACCCTCCTCAGAGCTTTTTCCCCATGTCTGCTCTGTAGCAGAGAGCTCTGGAGACTAGGTCTGTTCTGACTGGGAAAACTGAGGCCTGGGAGCAGAGCATTGTTTGTGGGCGTCTTCACAGCCAAACACCTCTTGCACCAGGGAAGACTGAATAAGCAGTCCCTTGGGCTACCTTTTTTGACTCTAAGGAAGAGACCCTGCAAGGCTGCATCTGGCTGGAAAGCACACGGGGCTGGGGAAGTGAGTACCTGAAAGTCAGTCGAAGAAGCTACGTGCCTAGGATCCTCAAAGCCCAGGTATGGCTTCGAACAGTGCCGTGGACCGTGAAGGCACCTCCTCAGGCTATTTCCCAATGTCTGCTCTGATAGTAGAGACGCTCTGGAGGATAGGTCTGTTCTGAATGGGATAACTGAGCCCTGGGAGCAGAGCCAATTGTTCTGGCGTCTTCACAGCCAAACAACCTCTTGCACCTAGGGAAGACTGAATAAGCAGTCCCTTGCGGCTATTTTTTTGACTCTAAGGAGAGACCTACTGCAAGGCTGCATCTGGCTGGAAAATCACAAGGTGTTGGGAAGTGATACCTGGAAAGTCAGTGAAATAGAGGAGGGCCACCAGTGGCCTGGGAGAGCCCCAGCTCCCCGGGTAGGGCTTTTCATTACTCCAAGGCAGGCGAGCACCTCACAGGGAACCCTCCTCAGAGCTATTTCCCCATGTGTCTGCTCTGTAGCAGAGAGCTCTGGCGACTAGGTCTGTTCTGATGAGGAAATCTGAAGGCCCTGGGAAGAGCAGAGCCATGGCCATAAAAGACAGTAAACTGAGCAGCCTAAACAACGAGCTGGCACACAGGGGAAGCCTAGACAGGAAGCAGTAACTGTTGGAGATATGTTCTGCCGACATTCACCTGACAGACACCTCTTGCAAAGGGAAAGAGCTGCTAAGGCAATCATAAGGGGCAGTGGGCTACCTTTTTTGGACCTCTCAAGGAAAGAGGACCCAGGGGAACTAGGCTCAAAAGCTGGTGGGGCTTCGGTACAGGGGGACGGAATAACAGATACTGGATTACAGCGCTATTTTCCCCATATGTGCTATGAGTTGCAACTTCTCTGGTGTCTGGGATTGTAAAGACTGAAAAAACTGAGCTCCATGTTCCAGAGCCATTGTTCTGGAGTCCAAATTCATAGGCGTCTAAACAATGGAAGGACAAGCAGTAATGGAGGCTCTACAAGTTTTTGTGAATATCTAAGCTCAGGCCCCCCCCAAGCTTGCATCTGGCAGAAAAATCACAAGGGGGCTTGGGAAAGATGCTACCTGGAAAGGGGTCAGTCGTGAAAGCGAGGCCACCCAGTGCTTAGGCTCCAAAAGACCCATTAAGGGATCGACAGTGCCCTGGAAGGAGGAAGTCACCCTCCTCACATCAGCTTTTTCCTTTTCCCCATGTTCTCTGCTCTGTAGCAGAGAGCTCTGGAGAGTTAGGTCTGTTCTGACCTGGGAAACTGAGGGGCCCTGGTGAGCAGAGGCCATTGTTCTGGCGTCTTCACAGCCAAAAACCACTACTCTTGCACCAGGGAAGGAAAGGAAAACTTCTGAACATAAATACAGTCCATTGGGCTACCTTTTTTGAGCTCTAGATAAGGAAGTAGTATCCATCTGCCAAAAGCTGCAATCTGGACTGAAAATCACAAGGGGCTGGGAAGTGATACATGGAAAGTCAGTGTGAAAGAAGGCCACAGTCGCCTGGGCTCCTTAGCCCAAGGTAAGGCTTTCGGACAGTGCCTTGGAACCGTGGGACAAGGCGAACGGCCTCACCCTCACAGCCAGGACTTTTTTCCCCATGTGCAGCTCTGTTTCTTAGCAGAGAAGCTCTGGAGAGACTAGGTCCTGTTACTGACTGGAAACTGACGGAGGGAACTGAGTAGGCCTGGGAGCGAGAGCATTGTTTCTGGACCCAACAGGATCACTCAGCGTGCCAAACAACCTCTTGCCACAGGGAGGAAAGAAAAAAGACTGACATAAAGCAGAAAGTCTCCTTTGGGGTTACTACCTTTTTCTTCTGACTCTAGCGAAGGAAGAGACCCCTGTCTGCAAGGTTGCATCTGGCTGAAATGAAAATCACAGGAGGGAGCTGGGAAAAAGAGTGATACCTGGAAAGTCAGTTGAAAAATAAAAGACGGCCACAGTGCCTAGGCCTCCAGACACCCCCGGGTTAGGGTGTCTACAACATTGCCCCCAAAGGCAGGGAGGTTCAAGCGAACCCTCCTCCTCACAGCGCTAGTTTTCCATCATTTGTCTGCTCTGTGTAGCAGAGAGCTCTCTGGAGACTAGGTCCTGTTCTGAGATGGGAAACTAGAGGCCCTGGGAAGCAGCAGAGCCCATTTATTCTGGCGTCTTCACAGCCAAACAACCTCTTGCACCAGGGAAGAGGGGGTGTGGGATGGAGGGGGACTGAAATTAGCACAAGTGGCCATTGGGGTACCTTTTTTTTTTTTGACTCTAAGGAAAGAGACCCTTGCACAAGGCCTGCATCTGGCTGAAAATCACAAGGTGCTGGGGGATAAAAGTGATTAGTGATACTGGGAAAACGTCAAATTAAAGTGAAAGAGGCGGGCACAGTGCCTAGGCTCCAGCACCAGGGTAAGGCTTCGACAGTTGCCCTTGGAGGCCTGTGGAAGGAACCCTCACTCAACAGCGGCTTTTTCCCAATGTCTGCCTCTGTAAGCAGAGAGCTCTGGAGACTAGGTCTGTTTCTGACTGGGAAACTGAGGAAGGCCCTGGAAAAAAGCAGAGCAAGCGAGCACATGTTCCGTCGTCTGGCGTCTTCTCCTTTCTTAAAACAGCCAAACACCTCTTGCACCAGGGAAGACCTGAATAAGCAGTCCCTTGGGCTACATTTTTTTGGACTGTAAATGGAAGAGACCCTGCAAAGGCTGCATCTGGCTGACAAATCACAAGGGGCTGGGAAGTGATAATATACCTGGAAATAGTCAGTGAAAAAGGCCACACCACAGTGCCTAGGCTTCTAAAGCCCAGGTAGGGCTTTCGGACAGTGCCCTGGAAAACCTGGAAAGGCAGGCACCTCAACAGCGCTTTTGCCTCATGTCTGCTCTGTAGTAGCAGACAGCTCTGGAGACTAGGTCTGTTTGGCGTCTTCACAGCCAAACACCTCTTGCCACCAGGGAAGACTGAATAAGCAGTCCCTTGGAGCTACCTTTTTTTGACTCTAAGGAAGAAGACCCCTGCAAGGCTGCATCTGGCTGAAAATCACAAAGGGGCTGGGAAGTGATACCCTGGAAAGTCAGTGAAAGAGGCCACAGTGCCTGCCTAGGCTCCAAAGCCCAGGTAAAGGCTTCGACAGTGCCCTGGAACGTGAAGGCACCCTCCACAGCGCTATTTTCCCCATGTCTGCTCTGTAGCAGAGAGCTCTGGAGACTAGGTCTGTTCTGACTGGGAAACTGAGGCCCTGGGAGCAGAGCCATTGTTCTGGCGTCTTTCACAGCCAAACACACCTCTTGCACCAGGGAAGACAGAATGAATAAGCAGTCCCTTGGGCTACCTTTTTTTGACTCTAAGGAAGAGGACCCTGCAAGGCTGCATCTGGCTGAAAATCACAAGGGGCTGGGAAGTGATATACCTGGAAATTGTCAGTGAAAAGAGGCCACAGTGCAGTGCCTAGGCTCCTTTTGTAATGCTTCGACAGTGCCCACATAAGGAAATCCCCAAGGCAGGAGTCCTCAAGGAAACCTGTCCCTCCTCAGAGGCTTTTTCCCCATGTCTGCTCTGTAGCAGAGAGCTCTGGAGACTAGGTCTGTTCTGGACTGGGAAACTGAGGCCCTGGGAGCAGAGCCATTGTTCTGGCGTCTTCACAGCCAAACACCTTCTTTGCACCAGGGAAGACTGAATAAGCAGTCCCTTGGGCTACCTTTTTTGACTCTAAGGAAGAGACCCTGCAAGGCTGCATCTGGCTGAAAATCACAAGGGGCTGGGAAAGTGATAATGTCTGCTCTGTAGCAGAGAGCTCTGGAGACTAGGTCTGTTCTGACTGGGAAACTGAGGCCCTGGGAGCAGAGCCATTGTTCTGGCGTCTTCTTCACAGCCAAACACACCTCTTGCACCAGGGGAAGACTGAATAAGCAGTCCCTTGGGCTACCTTTTTTGACTCTAAGGAAGAGACCCTGCAAGGCTGCATCTGGCTGAAAATCACAAGGGGCTGGGAAGTGATACCTGGAAAGTCAGTGAAAGAGGCCACAGTGCCTAGGCTCCCAAGCCCAGGTAAGGGCTTCGACAAGGCCCTGGAACCTCAAGGAAAACCCCCTCCACAGCGCTTTTTTCCCCCATGTCTGCTCTGTAGCAGAGAGCTCTGGAGACTAGGTCTGTTTCTGACTGGGAAACTGAGGCCCTGGGAGCAGAGCCCATTGTTCTGGCGTCTTCACAGCCAAACACCTCTTGCACCAGGGAAGACTGAATAAGCAGTCCCTTGGGCTACCTTTTTTTGACTCTAAGGAAGAGACCCTGCAAGGCTGCATCTGGCTGAAAATCACAAGGGGCTGGGAAGTGATACCTGGAAAGTCAGTGAAAGAGAGGCCACAGTGCCTAGGCCCCAGCACCCGGGTAGGGCTTCCCCCCAGTGCCCTGAGCCTCAAGGAACCCTCCTCAGAGCTATTTCCCCATGTCTGCTCTGTAGCAGAGAGCTCTGGAGACTAGGTCTGTTCTGACTGGGAAACTGAGGCCCTGGGAGCAGAGCCATTGTTCTGGCGTCTTCACAGCCAAACACCTCTTGCACCAGGGAAGACTGAATAAGCAGTCCCTTGGGGCTACCTTTTTTGACTCTAAGGAAGAGACCCTGCAAGGCTGCATCTGGCTGAAAATCACAAGGGGCTGGGAAGTGATACCTGGAAAGTCAGTGAAAGAGGCCACAGTGCCTAGGCTCCAAAGCCCAGGTAAGGCTTCGACAGTGCCCTGGAACGTGAAGGCAACCCTCCACAGCGCTTTTTTCCCCATGTCTGCTCTGTAGCAGAGAGCTCTGGAGACTAGGTCTGTTTTCTGACTGGGAAAACTGAGGCCCTGGGAGCAGAGCCATTGTTCTGGGCGTCTTCACAGCCAAACACCTCTTGCACCAGGGAAGACTGAATAAGCAGTCCCTTGGGCTACCTTTTTTGACTCTAAGGAAGAGACCCTGCAAGGCTGCATCTGGCTGAAAATCACAAGGGGCTGGGAAGTGATACCCTGGAAAGTCAGTGAAAGAGGGCCACAGTGCCTAGGGCTCCAAAGCCCAGGTAGGGCTTCGACAGTGCCGGAACGTGAAGGCACCCCCTCCACAGCTATTTTTCCCCATGTCTGCTCTGTAGCAGAGAGCTCTGGAGACTAGGTCTGTTCTGACTGGGAAACTGAGGCCCTGGGAGCAGAGGGAGCAGAGCCATTGTTCTGGGCGTCTTCACAGCCAAACACCTCTTGCACCAGGGAAGACTGAATAAGCAGTCCCTTGGGCTACCTTTTTTGACTCTAAGGAGAAGAGACCCTGCAAGGCTGCATCTGGCTGAAAATCACAAGGGGCTGGGAAGTGATACCTGGAAAGTCAGTGAAAGAAAGGGCCACAGTGCCTAGGCTCCAAAGCCCAGGTAAGGGCTTCGACAGTGCCCTGGAACGTGAAGGAACCCTCCACAGCGCTTTTTTCCCCATGTCTGCTCTGTAGCAGAGAGCTCTGGAGACTAGGTCTGTTCTGACTGGGAAACTGAGGCCCTGGGAGCAGAGCCATTGTTCTGGCGTCTTCACAGCCAAACACCTCTTGCACCAGGGAAGACTGAATAAGCAGTCCCTTGGGCTACCTTTTTTGACTCTAAGGAAGAGACCCTGCAAGGCTGCATCTGGCTGAAAATCACAAGGGGCTGGGAAGTGATACCTGGAAAGTCAGTGAAAGAGGCCACAGTGCCTAGGCTCCAGCACCCGGGTAGGGCTTCCCCAAGTGCCCTGGAGCCTGAAGGAACCCTCCCACAGAGCTATTTCCCCATGTCTGCTCTGTAGCAGAGAGCTCTGGAGACTAGGTCTGTTCTGACTGGGAAACTGAGGCCCTGGGAGCAGAGCCATTGTTCTGGCGTCTTCACAGCCAAACACCTCTTGCACCAGGGAAGACTGAATAAGCAGTCCCTTGGGCTACCTTTTTTGACTCTAAGGAAGAGACCCTGCAAGGCTGCATCTGGCTGAAAATCACAAGGGGCTGGGAAGTGATACCTGGAAAGTCAGTGAAAGAGGCCACAGTGCCTAGGCTCCAAAGCCCGGGTAAGGCTTCGACAGTGCCCTGGAACGTGAAGGCACCCTCCACAGCGCTTTTTTCCCCCATGTCTGCTCTGTAGCAGAGAGCTCTGGAGACTAGGTCTGTTCTGACTGGGAAACTGAGGCCCTGGGAGCAGAGCCATTGTTCTGGCGTCTTCACAGCCAAACACCTCTTGCACCAGGGAAGACTGAATAAGCAGTCCCTTGGGCTACCTTTTTTGACTCTAAGGAAGAGACCCTGCAAGGCTGCATCTGGCTGAAAATCACAAGGGGCTGGGAAGTGATACCTGGAAAGTCAGTGAAAGAGGCCACAGTGCCTAGGCCCCAGCACCCGGGTAGGGCTTCCCCAAGGCAGGGAGCCTCAAGGAACCCTCCTCAGCGCTATTTCCCCATGTCTGCTCTGTAGCAGAGAGCTCTGGAGACTAGGTCTGTTCTGACTGGGAAACTGAGGCCCTGGGAGCAGAGCCATTGTTCTGGCGTCTTCACAGCCAAACACCTCTTGCACCAGGGAAGACTGAATAAGCAGTCCCTTGGGCTACCTTTTTTGACTCTAAGGAAGAGACCCTGCAAGGCTGCATCTGGCTGAAAATCACAAGGGGCTGGGAAGTGATACCTGGAAAGTCAGTGAAAGAGGCCACAGTGCCTAGGCTCCAAAGCCCAGGGTAGGGCTTCGACAGTGCCCTGGATCGTGAAGGAACCCTCCACAGCGCTTTTTCCCCATGTCTGCTCTGTAGCAGAGAGCTCTGGAGACTAGGTCTGTTCTGACTGGGAAACTGAGGCCCTGGGAGCAGAGCCATTGTTCTGGCGTCTTCACAGCCAAACACCTCTTGCACCAGGGAAGACTGAATAAGCAGTCCCTTGGGCTACCTTTTTTTGACTCTAAGGAAGAGACCCTGCAAGGCTGCATCTGGCTGAAAATCACAAGGGGCTGGGAAGTGATACCTGGAAAGTCAGTGAAAGAGGCCACAGTGCCTAGGCTCCAAAGCCCAGGTAAGGCTTCGACAAGTGCCCTGGAACGTGAAGGCACCCTCCACAGCGCTTTTTTCCCCCATGTCTGCTCTGTAGCAGAGAGCTCTGGAGACTAGGTCTGTTCTGACTGGGAAACTGAGGCCCTGGGAGCAGAGCCATTGTTCTGGCGTCTTCACAGCCAAACACCTCTTGCACCAGGGAAGACTGAATAAGCAGTCCCTTGGGCTACCTTTTTTTTTTGACTCTAAGGAAGAGACCCCTGCAAGGCTGCATCTGGCTGAAAATCACAAGGGGCTGGGAAGTGATACCTGGGAAAAGTCAGTGAAAGAGGCCACAGTGCCTAGGCTCCAAAGCCCAGGTAAGGCTTCGACAGTGCCCTGGAACGTGAAGGCACCCTCCACAGCGCTTTTTCCCCATGTCTGCTCTGTAGCAGAGAGCTCTGGAGACTAGGTCTGTTCTGACTGGGAAACTGAGGCCCTGGGAGCAGAGCCATTGTTCTGGCGTCTTCACAGCCAAACACCTCTTGCACCAGGGAAGACTGAATAAGCAGTCCCTTGGGCTACCTTTTTTGACTCTAAGGAAGAGACCCTGCAAGGCTGCATCTGGCTGAAAATCACAAGGGGCTGGGAAGTGATACCTGGAAAGTCAGTGAAAGAGGCCACAGTGCCTAGGCCCCAGCACCCAGGTAGGGCTTCCCCAGTGCCCTGGAGCCTCAAGGAACCCTCCTCAGAGCTATTTCCCCATGTCTGCTCTGTAGCAGAGAGCTCTGGAGACTAGGTCTGTTCTGACTGGGAAACTGAGGCCCTGGGAGCAGAGCCATTGTTCTGGCGTCTTCACAGCCAAACACCTCTTGCACCAGGGAAGACTGAATAAGCAGTCCCTTGGGCTACCTTTTTTGACTCTAAGGAAGAGACCCTGCAAGGCTGCATCTGGCTGAAAATCACAAGGGGCTGGGAAGTGATACCTGGAAAGTCAGTGAAAGAGGCCACAGTGCCTAGGCTCCAAAGCCCAGGTAAAGGCTTCGACAGTGCCCTGGAACGTGAAGGCACCCTCCACAGCGCTTTTTCCCCATGTCTGCTCTGTAGCAGAGAGCTCTGGAGACTAGGTCTGTTCTGACTGGGAAACTGAGGCCCTGGGAGCAGAGCCATTGTTCTGGCGTCTTCACAGCCAAACACCTCTTGCACCAGGGAAGACTGAATAAGCAGTCCCTTGGGCTACCTTTTTTGACTCTAAGGAAGAGACCCTGCAAGGCTGCATCTGGCTGAAAATCACAAGGGGCTGGGAAGTGATACCTGGAAAGTCAGTGAAAGAGGCCACAGTGCCTAGGCTCCCAAAGCCCAGGTAAGGCTTCGACAGTGCCCTGGAACGTGAAGGCACCCTCCACAGAGCTTTTTCCCCATGTCTGCTCTGTAGCAGAGAGCTCTGGAGACTAGGTCTGTTCTGACTGGGAAACTGAGGCCCTGGGAGCAGAGCCATTGTTCTGGCGTCTTCACAGCCAAACACCTCTTGCACCAGGGAAGACTGAATAAGCAGTCCCTTGGGCTACCTTTTTTGACTCTAAGGAAGAGACCCTGCAAGGCTGCATCTGGCTGAAAATCACAAGGGGCTGGGAAGTGATACCTGGAAAGTCAGTGAAAGAGGCCACAGTGCCTAGGCCCCAGCACCCGGGTAGGGCTTCCCCAAGGCAGGGAGCCTGAAGGAACCCCTCCTCAGAGCTATTTCCCCATGTCTGCTCTGTAGCAGAGAGCTCTGGAGACTAGGTCTGTTCTGACTGGGAAACTGAGGCCCTGGGAGCAGAGCCATTGTTCTGGCGTCTTCACAGCCAAACACCTCTTGCACCAGGGAAGACTGAATAAGCAGTCCCTTGGGCTACCTTTTTTGACTCTAAGGAAGAGACCCTGCAAGGCTGCATCTGGCTGAAAATCACAAGGGGCTGGGAAGTGATACCTGGAAAGTCAGTGAAAGAGGCCACAGTGCCTAGGCTCCAAAGCCCAGGTAAGGGCTTCGACAGTGCCCTGGAACCTGAAGGAACCCTCCACAGCGCTTTTTCCCCATGTCTGCTCTGTAGCAGAGAGCTCTGGAGACTAGGTCTGTTCTGACTGGGAAACTGAGGCCCTGGGAGCAGAGCCATTGTTCTGGCGTCTTCACAGCCAAACACCTCTTGCACCAGGGAAGACTGAATAAGCAGTCCCTTGGGCTACCTTTTTTGACTCTAAGGAAGAGACCCTGCAAGGCTGCATCTGGCTGAAAAATCACAAGGGGCTGGGAAGTGATACCTGGAAAGTCAGTGAAAGAGGCCACAGTGCCTAGGCCTCCAGCACCCGGGTAGGGCTTCCCCAAGGCAGGGAGCCTCAAGGAACCCTCCTCAGAGCTATTTCCCCATGTCTGCTCTGTAGCAGAGAGCTCTGGAGACTAGGTCTGTTCTGACTGGGAAAACTGAGGCCCTGGGAGCAGAGCCATTGTTCTGGCGTCTTCACAGCAGCAAAACACCTCTTGCACCAGGGAAGACTGAATAAGCAGTCCCTTGGGCTACCTTTTTTGACTCTAAGGAAGAGACCCTGCAAGGCTGCATCTGGCTGAAAATCACAAGGGGCTGGGAAGTGATACCTGGAAAGTCAGTGAAAGAGGCCACAGTGCCTAGGCTCCAAAGCCCAGGTAAGGCTTCGACAGTGCCCTGGAACGTGAAGGCACCCTCCACAGCGCTTTTTCCCCATGTCTGCTCTGTAGCAGAGAGCTCTGGAGACTAGGTCTGTTCTGACTGGGAAACTGAGGCCCTGGGAGCAGAGCCATTGTTCTGGCGTCTTCACAGCCAAACACCTCTTGCACCAGGGAAGACTGAATAAGCAGTCCCTTGGGCTACCTTTTTTGACTCTAAGGAAGAGACCCTGCAAGGCTGCATCTGGCTGAAAATCACAAGGGGCTGGGAAGTGATACCTGGAAAGTCAGTGAAAGAGGCCACAGTGCCTAGGCCCCAAAGCCCAGGTAGGGCTTCCCAAGGCAGGGAACCTCAAGGAACCCTCCTCAGAGCTATTTCCCCATGTCTGCTCTGTAGCAGAGAGCTCTGGAGACTAGGTCTGTTCTGACTGGGAAAACTGAGGCCCTGGGAGCAGAGCCATTGTTCTGGCGTCTTCACAGCCAAACACCTCTTGCACCAGGGAAGACTGAATAAGCAGTCCCTTGGGCTACCTTTTTTTTTTGACTCTAAGGAAGAGACCCTGCAAGGCTGCATCTGGCTGAAAATCACAAGGGGCTGGGAAGTGATACCTGGAAAGTCAGTGAAAGAGGCCACAGTGCCTAGGCTCCAAAGCCCAGGTAAGGCTTCGACAGTGCCCTGGAACGTGAAGGCACCCTCCACAGCGCTTTTTTCCCCATGTCTGCTCTGTAGCAGAGAGCTCTGGAGACTAGGTCTGTTCTGACTGGGAAACTGAGGCTCTGGGAGCAGAGCCATTGTTCTGGCGTCTTCACAGCCAAACACCTCTTGCACCAGGGAAGACTGAATAAGCAGTCCCTTGGGCTACCTTTTTTGACTCTAAGGAAGAGACCCTGCAAGGCTGCATCTGGCTGAAAATCACAAGGGGCTGGGAAGTGATACCTGGAAAGTCAGTGAAAGAGGCCACAGTGCCTAGGCTCCAAAGCCCAGGTAAGGCTTCGACAGTGCCCTGGAACGTGAAGGCACCCTCCACAGCGCTTTTTCCCCATGTCTGCTCTGTAGCAGAGAGCTCTGGAGACTAGGTCTGTTCTGACTGGGAAACTGAGGCCCTGGGAGCAGAGCCATTGTTCTGGCGTCTTCACAGCCAAACACCACTTGCACCAGGGAAGACTGAATAAGCAGTCCCTTGGGCTACCTTTTTTGACTCTAAGGAAGAGACCCTGCAAGGCTGCATCTGGCTGAAAATCACAAGGGGCTGGGAAGTGATACCTGGAAAGTCAGTGAAAGAGGCCACAGTGCCTAGGCCCCAGAGCCCGGGTAGGGCTTCCCCAAGGCAGGGAGCCTCAAGGAACCCTCCTCAGAGCTATTTCCCCATGTCTGCTCTGTAGCAGAGAGCTCTGGAGACTAGGTCTGTTCTGACTGGGAAACTGAGGCCCTGGGAGCAGAGCCATTGTTCTGGCGTCTTCACAGCCAAACACCTCTTGCACCAGGGAAGACTGAATAAGCAGTCCCTTGGGCTACCTTTTTTGACTCTAAGGAAGAGACCCTGCAAGGCTGCATCTGGCTGAAAATCACAAGGGGCTGGGAAGTGATACCTGGAAAGTCAGTGAAAGAGGCCACAGTGCCTAGGCTCCAAAGCCCAGGTAAGGCTTCGACAGTGCCCTGGAACCTGAAGGCACCCTCCACAGCGCTTTTTCCCCATGTCTGCTCTGTAGCAGAGAGCTCTGGAGACTAGGTCTGTTCTGACTGGGAAACTGAGGCCCTGGGAGCAGAGCCATTGTTCTGGCGTCTTCACAGCCAAACACCTCTTGCACCAGGGAAGACTGAATAAGCAGTCCCTTGGGCTACCTTTTTTGACTCTAAGGAAGAGACCCTGCAAGGCTGCATCTGGCTGAAAATCACAAGGGGCTGGGAAGTGATACCTGGAAAGTCAGTGAAAGAGGCCACAGTGCCTAGGCTCCAAAGCCCAGGTAAGGCTTCGACAGTGCCCTGGAACGTGAAGGCACCCTCCACAGCGCTTTTTCCCCATGTCTGCTCTGTAGCAGAGAGCTCTGGAGACTAGGTCTGTTCTGACTGGGAAACTGAGGCCCTGGGAGCAGAGCCATTGTTCTGGCGTCTTCACAGCCAAACACCTCTTGCACCAGGGAAGACTGAATAAGCAGTCCCTTGGGCTACCTTTTTTGACTCTAAGGAAGAGACCCTGCAAGGCTGCATCTGGCTGAAAATCACAAGGGGCTGGGAAGTGATACCTGGAAAGTCAGTGAAAGAAGCCACAGTGCCTAGGCCCCAGCACCCGGGTAGGGCTTCCCCAAGGCAGGGAGCCTCAAGGAACCTTCCTCAGAGCTATTTCCCCATGTCTGCTCTGTAGCAGAGAGCTCTGGAGACTAGGTCTGTTCTGACTGGGAAACTGAGGCCCTGGGAGCAGAGCCATTGTTCTGGCGTCTTCACAGCCAAACACCTCTTGCACCAGGGAAGACTGAATCAGCAGTCCCTTGGGCTACCTTTTTTGACTCTAAGGAAGAGACCCTGCAAGGCTGCATCTGGCTGAAAATCACAAGGGGCTGGGAAGTGATACCTGGAAAGTCAGTGAAAGAGGCCACAGTGCCAAGGCCCCAGCACCCGGGTAGGGCTTCCCCAAGGCAGGGAGCCTCAAGGAACCCTCCTCAGAGCTATTTCGCCATGTCTGCTCTGTAGCAGAGAGCTCTGGAGACTAGGTCTGTTCTGACTGGGAAACTGAGGCCCTGGGAGCAGAGCCAGTGTTCTGGCATCTTCACAGCCAAACACCTCTTGCACCAGGGAAGACTGAATAAGCAGTCCCTTGGGCTACCTTTTTTGACTCTAAGGAAGAGACCCTGCAAGGCTGCATCTGGCTGAAAATCACAAGGGGCTGGGAAGTGATACCTGGAAAGTCAGTGAAAGAGGCCACAGTGCCTAGGCTCCAAAGCCCAGGTAAGGCTTCGACAGTGCCCTGGAACGTGAAGGCACCCTCCACAGCGCTTTTTCCCCATGTCTGCTCTGTAGCAGAGAGCTCTGGAGACTAGGTCTGTTCTGACTGGGAAACTGAGGCCCTGGGAGCAGAGCCATTGTTCTGGCGTCTTCACAGCCAAACACCTCTTGCACCAGGGAAGACTGAATAAGCAGTCCCTTGGGCTACCTTTTTTGACTCTAAGGAAGAGACCCTGCAAGGCTGCATCTGGCTGAAAATCACAAGGGGCTGGGAAGTGATACCTGGAAAGTCAGTGAAAGAGGCCACAGTGCCTAGGCCCCAGCACCCCGGGTAGGGCTTCCCCAAGGCAGGGAGCCTCAAGGAACCCTCCTCAGAGCTATTTCCCCATGTCTGCTCTGTAGCAGAGAGCTCTGGAGACTAGGTCTGTTCTGACTGGGAAACTGAGGCCCTGGGAGCAGAGCCATTGTTCTGGCGTCTTCACAGCCAAACACCTCTTGCACCAGGGAAGACTGAATAAGCAGTCCCTTGGGCTACCTTTTTTGACTCTAAGGAAGAGACCCTGCAAGGCTGCATCTGGCTGAAAATCACAAGGGGCTGGAAAGTGATACCTGGAAAGTCAGTGAAAGAGGCCACAGTGCCTAGGCCCCAGCACCCGGGTAGGGCTTCCCCAAGGCAGGGAGCCTCAAGGAACCCTCCTCAGAGCTATTTCCCCATGTCTGCTCTGTAGCAGAGAGCTCTGGAGACTAGGTCTGTTTTGACTGGGAAACTGAGGCCCTGGGAGCAGAGCCATTGTTCTGGCGTCTTCACAGCCAAACACCTCTTGCACCAGGGAAGACTGAATAAGCAGTCCCTTGGGCTACCTTTTTTGACTCTAAGGAAGAGACCCTGCAAGGCTGCATCTGGCTGAAAATCACAAGGGGCTGGGAAGTGATACCTGGAAAGTCAGTGAAAGAGGCCACAGTGCCTAGGCTCCAAAGCCCAGGTAAGGCTTCGACAGTGCCCTGGAACGTGAAGGCACCCTCCTCAGCGCTTTTTCCCCATGTCTGCTCTGTAGCAGAGAGCTCTGGAGACTAGGTCTGTTCTGACTGGGAAAACTGAGGCCCTGGGAGCAGAGCCATTGTTCTGGCGTCTTCACAGCCAAACACCTCTTGCACCAGGGAAGACTGAATAAGCAGTCCCTTGGGCTACCTTTTTTGACTCTAAGGAAGAGACCCTGCAAGGCTGCATCTGGCTGAAAATCACAAGGGGCTGGGAAGTGATACCTGGAAAGTCAGTGAAAGAGAGCCACAGTGCCTAGGCTCCAAAGCCCAGGTAAGGCTTCGACAGTGCCCTGGAGCGTGAAGGAACCCTCCTCAGAGCTATTTCCCCATGTCTGCTCTGTAGCAGAGAGCTCTGGAGACTAGGTCTGTTCTGACTGGGAAACTGAGGCCCTGGGAGCAGAGCCATTGTTCTGGCGTCTTCACAGCCAAACACCTCTTGCACCAGGGAAGACTGAATAAGCAGTCCCTTGGGCTACCTTTTTTGACTCTAAGGAAGAGACCCTGCAAGGCTGCATCTGGCTGAAAATCACAAGGGGCTGGGAAGTGATACCTGGAAAGTCAGTGAAAGAGGCCACAGTGCCTAGGCCCCAGCAAACCCCAGGTAGGGCTTCGACAGTGCCAGTGGAACGTGAAAGGAACCCTCCTCAGAGCTATTTCCCCATGTCTGCTCTGTAGCAGAGAGCTCTGGAGACTAGGTCTGTTCTGACTGGAAACTGAGGCCCTGGGAGCAGAGCCATTGTTCTGGCGTCTTCACAGCCAAACACCTCTTGCACCAGGGAAGACTGAATAAGCAGTCCCTTGGGCTACCTTTTTTGACTCTAAGGAAAGAGACCCTGCAAGGCTGCATCTGGCTGAAAATCACAAGGGGCTGGGAAGTGATACCTGGAAAGTCAGTGAAAGAGGCCACAGTGCCTAGGCCCCAGCACCCGGGTAGGGCTTCCCCAAGGCAGGGAGCCTCAAGGAACCCTCCTCAGAGCTATTTCCCCATGTCTGCTCTGTAGCAGAGAGCTCTGGAGACTAGGTCTGTTCTGACTGGGAAACTGAGGCCCTGGGAGCAGAGCCATTGTTCTGGCGTCTTCACAGCCAAACACCTCTTGCACCAGGGAAGACTGAATAAGCAGTCCCTTTGGCTACCTTTTTTGACTCTAAGGAAGAGACCCTGCAAGGCTGCATCTGGCTGAAAATCACAAGGGGCTGGGAAATGATACCTGGAAAGTCAGTGAAAGAGGCCACAGTGCCTAGGGTCCCAAAGCCCGGGTAAGGCTTCGAAGTGCCCTGGAACGTCAAGGCACCCTCACTCAGAGCTTTTCCCCATGTCTGCTCTGTAGCAGAGAGCTCTGGAGACTAGGTCTGTTCTGACTGGGAAACTGAGGCCCTGGGAGCAGAGCCATTGTTCTGGCGTCTTCACAGCCAAAACACCTCTTGCACCAGGGAAGACTGAATAAGCAGTCCCTTGGGCTACCTTTTTTGACTCTAAGGAAGAGACCCTGCAAGGCTGCATCTGGGCTGAAAATCACAAGGGGCTGGGAAGTGATACCTGGAAAGTCAGTGAAAGAGGCCACAGTGCCTAGGCCCCAGCACCCAGGTAAGGCTTCCCCAAGGCCCTGGAGCCTCAAGGAACCCTCCTCAGAGCTATTTCCCCATGTCTGCTCTGTAGCAGAGAGCTCTGGAGACTAGGTCTGTTCTGACTGGGAAACTGAGGCCCTGGGAGCAGAGCCATTGTTCTGGCGTCTTCACAGCCAAACACCTCTTGCACCAGGGAAGACTGAATAAGCAGTCCCTTGGGCTACCTTTTTTTGACTCTAAGGAAGAGACCCTGCAAGGCTGCATCTGGCTGAAAATCACAAGGGGCTGGGAAGTGATACCTGGAAAGTCAGTGAAAGAGGCCACAGTGCCTAGGCTCCAAAGCCCCCGGTAAGGCTTTCGACAGTGCCCTGGAACGTGAAGGCACCCTCCACAGCGCTTTTTCCCCATGTCTGCTCTGTAGCAGAGAGCTCTGGAGACTAGGTCTGTTCTGACTGGGAAACTGAGGCCCTGGGAGCAGAGCCATTGTTCTGGCGTCTTCACAGCCAAACACCTCTTGCACCAGGGAAGACTGAATAAGCAGTCCCCCTTGGGCTACCTTTTTTGACTCTAAGGAAGAGACCCTGCAAGGCTGCATCTGGCTGAAAATCACAAGGGGCTGGGGAAGTGATACCTGGAAAGTCAGTGTGAAAGAGGCCACAGTGCCTAGGCTCCAAAAGCCCAGGTAAGGCTTCGACAGTGCCCTGGAACGTGAAGGAACCCTCCTCAGCGCTTTTTCCCCATGTCTGCTCTGTAGCAGAGAGCTCTGGAGACTAGGTCTGTTCTGACTGGGAAACTGAGGCCCTGGGAGCAGAGCCATTGTTCTGGCGTCTTCACAGCCAAACACCTCTTGCACCAGGGAAGACTGAATAAGCAGTCCATTGGGCTACCTTTTTTTGACTCTAAGGAAGAGACCCTGCAAGGCTGCATCTGGCTGAAAATCACAAGGGGCTGGGAAGTGATACCTGGAAAGTCAGTGAAAGAGGCCACAGTGCCTAGGTTCCAGCAGCCCAGGTAGGGCTTCCCCAGTGCCCTGGAACCTGAAGGCACCCTCCACAGAGCTTTTTCCCCATGTCTGCTCTGTAGCAGAGAGCTCTGGAGACTAGGTCTGTTCTGACTGGGAAACTGAGGCCCTGGGAGCAGAGCCATTGTTCTGGCGTTCTTCACAGCCAAACACCTCTTGCACCAGGGAAGACTGAATAAGCAGTCCCTTGGGCTACCTTTTTTGACTCTAAGGAAGAGACCCTGCAAGGCTGCATCTGGCTGAAAATCACAAGGGGCTGGGAAGTGATACCTGGAAAGTCAGTGAAAGAGGCCACAGTGCCTAGGCCCAGCAAGCCCAGGTAAGGCTTCGACAGTGCCCTGGAGCCGTGAAGGCACCCTCCACAGCGCTTTTTCCCCATGTCTGCTCTGTAGCAGAGAGCTCTGGAGACTAGGTCTGTTCTGACTGGGAAACTGAGGCCCTGGGAGCAGAGCCATTGTTCTGGCGTCTTCACAGCCAAACACCTCTTGCACCAGGGAAGACTGAATAAGCAGTCCCTTGGGCTACCTTTTTTGACTCTAAGGAAGAGACCCTGCAAGGCTGCATCTGGCTGAAAATCACAAGGGGCTGGGAAGTGATACCTGGAAAGTCAGTGAAAGAGGCCACAGTGCCTAGGCTCCAGCACCCAGGTAGGGCTTCCCCAATGCCCTGAGCCTCAAGGAACCCTCCTCAGAGCTATTTCCCCCATGTCCTGCTGCTCTGTAGCAGAGAGCTCTGGAGACTAGGTCTGTTCTGACTGGGAAAACTGAGGCCCTGGGAGCAGAGCCATTGTTCTGGCGTCTTCACAGCCAAACACCTCTTTGCACCAGGGAAGACTGAATAAGCAGTCCCTTGGGCTACCTTTTTTGACTCTAAGGAAGAGACCCTGCAAGGCTGCATCTGGCTGAAAATCACAAGGGGCTGGGAAGTGATACCTGGAAAGTCAGTGAAAGAGGCCACAGTGCCTAGGCTCCAAAGCCCCAGGTAGGCTTCGACAGTGGGAAGCTGGAACCTGAAGGCACCCTCTCAGAGCTTTTTCCCATGTCTGCTCTGTAGCAGAGAGCTCTGGAGACTAGTCTGTTCTGACTGGGAAAATGAGGAGGCCCTGGGAGCAGAGCCATTGTTCTGGGGTCTTCACAGCCAAACACCTCTTGCACCAGGGAAGACTGAATAAGCAGTCCCTTGGGCTACCTTTTATGACTCTAAAGAAGAGAGTCCTACAAGGCTGTATCTGGCTGAAAATCACAAGGGGGCTGGGAAGTGATACCTGGAAAGTCAGTGAAAAGAGGCCACAGTGCCTAGGCCCCAGCACCAGGGTAGGGCATCCCCATTGCAGGGAGCCTCAAGGAACCCTCCTCAGAGCAATTTCCCCATGTCTGCTCTGT
>JAGTYA010000594.1:0-21488 GCA_024291935.2 Okapia johnstoni | reverse complement strand
AGGGGGGGAGGGGACAGGTATAACGGCACCTGTGGGGTGGCCTCCAGGGAGTCGAGGGGACTCAGCCTTTCTCTCCGGTCACAGCCAAGGGCAATCGGGCTTCCCCTCGAATGCAGGGGCGAAGGTCGTGCTTTTCCGCGCGGCGCAGGGGGAAGCGGGGTGGCCTCTCTGAATCGGGGGCGTGGCGCCTCGGGGAGCCTCTCTTGTTGCCTCTGAGAAGTCCAGGCCTCCTTTGACATCGCCAGGGGCTGCTGGGCTTCCCCTCGCCTCACGTCCAGGGAACTGGACTCGCTTGCCGATGGGGGTTCCTCGGGGACCTTTGGTCTTGCGGCCGGAACTGGCCCCTTGGGGCCTCTTCTCGAACCTCAGGAGAGGCGAGAGTCCCGCTCTGGAGGTGCGAGGGAATGTAGGGATTGCGATGGCATTCAGGAAGGGGATTGGACCCCCCTTTCGAGAGGAGGGGCCGACGGCGACGGGGGGCCCCTCGCGAGCGGCCCTCTGGAGACTCAGGGTTCCGCTCGCCTGTGGACACGGGTATCCCAGGGAACCTCTGGGGCGCCTAGAGGGAGTCCAGCCTCCGTTGCAGCGCCAGAGAGAAGGCAGGACGGCTCTCGCGTCGCTGCAGATCCCAAGGGCCCCGTCTCGCAAGGAGGGGGGCCCGGGGGACGCCCTCGCGGTGTGGCGGGAAGCCCCGCTTTCTTGGCAGGTTGGCCCGGGGATCTCGGGGGACACCTGGAGTCGCCCGCAAGGAGTCAAGCCCCGTTCGGAGCCGGAACAGGTGCCGGGGCATGCTCTCCATGCCCTGCAAGGGAAAAGCGCCTCCTCCCTCTATGGGCGTGGCCTCACGGGGGTGTTCTCGACTTGCGGCGGTGCATTCTCGAGTTGCGGCGGGTACCCCGGCCCGTCTCCCCCGTTAGCCCAGCGGGGTCGCCATGCCTCCTTTCGAGCGGACAGGGGCCCGAGCAGCCTCGGGATTCGCCAGGAGGCGCTGCAGCGCCCTGGGTCCGCGTCAGGCATGGAGCTAGGACCCTCGGGGGTCCCCGGAGGGGGGGAGGGGACAGGTATAACTGGCACCTGTGGGGTGGCCTCCAGGGAGTCGAGGGGACTCAGCCTTTCTCTCCGGTCACAGCCAAGGGCAATCGGGCTTCCCCTCGAATGCAGGGGCGAAGGTCGTGCTTTTCCGCGCGGCGCAGGGGGAAGCGGGGGTGGCCTCTCTGAATCGGGGCGTGGCGCCTCGGGGAGCCTCTCTTGTTGCCTCTGAGAAGTCCAGGCCTCCTTTGACATCGCCAGGGGCTGCTGGGCTTCCCCTCGCCTCACGTCCAGGGAACTGGACTCGCTTGCCGATGGGGGTTCCTCGGGGACCTTTGGTCTTGCGGCCGGAACTGGCCCCTTGGGGCCTCTTCTCGAACCTCAGGAGAGGCGAGAGTCCCGCTCTGGAGGTGCGAGGGAATGTAGGGATTGCGATGGCATTCAGGAAGGGGATTGGACCCCCCTTTCGAGAGGAGGGGCCGACGGCGACGGGGGGCCCCCTCGCGAGCGGCCTCTGGAGACTCAGGGTTCCGCTCGCCTGTGGACACGGGTATCCCAGGGAACCTCTGGGGGCGCCTAGAGGGAGTCCAGCCTCCGTTGCAGCGCCAGAGAGAAGGCAGGACGGCTCTCGCGTCGCTGCAGATCCCAAGGGCCCCGTCTCGCAAGGAGGGGGGCCCGGGGGACGCCCTCGCGGTGTGGCGGGAAGCCCCGCTTTCTTGGCAGGTTGGCCCGGGGATCTCGGGGGACACCTGGAGTCGCCCGCAAGGAGTCAAGCCCCGTTCGGAGCCGGAACAGGTGCCGGGGCATGCTCTCCATGCCCTGCAAGGGAAAAGCGCCTCCTCCCTCTATGGGCGTGGCCTCACGGGGGTGTTCTCGACTTGCGGCGGTGCATTCTCGAGTTGCGGCGGGTACCCCGGCCCGTCTCCCCCGTTAGCCCAGCGGGGTCGCCATGCCTCCTTTCGAGCGGACAGGGGCCCGAGCAGCCTCGGGATTCGCCAGGAGGCGCTGCAGCGCCCTGGGTCCGCGTCAGGCATGGAGCTAGGACCCTCGGGGGTCCCCGGAGGGGGGGAGGGGACAGGTATAACTGGCACCTGTGGGGTGGCCTCCAGGGAGTCGAGGGGACTCAGCCTTTCTCTCCGGTCACAGCCCAAGGGCAATCGGGCTTCCCCTCGAATGCAGGGGCGAAGGTCGTGCTTTTCCGCGCGGCGCAGGGGGAAGCGGGGGTGGCCTCTCTGAATCGGGGGCGTGGCGCCTCGGGGAGCCTCTCTTGTTGCCTCTGAGAAGTCCAGGCCTCCTTTGACATCGCCAGGGGCTGCTGGGCTTCCCCTCGCCTCACGTCCAGGGAACTGGACTCGCTTGCCGATGGGGGTTCCTCGGGGACCTTTGGTCTTGCGGCCGGAACTGGCCCCTTGGGGCCTCTTCTCGAACCTCAGGAGAGGCGAGAGTCCCGCTCTGGAGGTGCGAGGGAATGTAGGGATTGCGATGGCATTCAGGAAGGGGATTGGACCCCCCTTTCGAGAGGAGGGGCCGACGGCGACGGGGGGCCCCTCGCGAGCGGCCTCTGGAGACTCAGGGTTCCGCTCGCCTGTGGACACGGGTATCCCAGGGAACCTCTGGGGGCGCCTAGAGGGAGTCCAGCCTCCGTTGCAGCGCCAGAGAGAAGGCAGGACGGCTCTCGCGTCGCTGCAGATCCCAAGGGCCCCGTCTCGCAAGGAGGGGGGCCCGGGGGACGCCCTCGCGGTGTGGCGGGAAGCCCCGCTTTCTTGGCAGGTTGGCCCGGGGATCTCGGGGGACACCTGGAGTCGCCCGCAAGGAGTCAAGCCCCGTTCGGAGCCGGAACAGGTGCCGGGGCATGCTCTCCATGCCCTGCAAGGGAAAAGCGCCTCCTCCCTCTATGGGCGTGGCCTCACGGGGGTGTTCTCGACTTGCGGCGGTGCATTCTCGAGTTGCGGCGGGTACCCCGGCCCGTCTCCCCCGTTAGCCCAGCGGGGTCGCCATGCCTCCTTTCGAGCGGACAGGGGCCCGAGCAGCCTCGGGATTCGCCAGGAGGCGCTGCAGCGCCCTGGGTCCGCGTCAGGCATGGAGCTAGGACCCTCGGGGTCCCCCGGAGGGGGGGAGGGGACAGGTATAACTGGCACCTGTGGGGTGGCCTCCAGGGAGTCGAGGGGACTCAGCCTTTCTCTCCGGTCACAGCCAAGGGCAATCGGGCTTCCCCTCGAATGCAGGGGCGAAGGTCGTGCTTTTCCGCGCGGCGCAGGGGGAAGCGGGGGTGGCCTCTCTGAATCGGGGGCGTGGCGCCTCGGGGAGCCTCTCTTGTTGCCTCTGAGAAGTCCAGGCCTCCTTTGACATCGCCAGGGGCTGCTGGGCTTCCCCTCGCCTCACGTCCAGGGAACTGGACTCGCTTGCCGATGGGGGTTCCTCGGGGACCTTTGGTCTTGCGGCCGGAACTGGCCCCTTGGGGCCTCTTCTCGAACCTCAGGAGAGGCGAGAGTCCCGCTCTGGAGGTGCGAGGGAATGTAGGGATTGCGATGGCATTCAGGAAGGGGATTGGACCCCCCTTTCGAGAGGAGGGGCCGACGGCGACGGGGGGCCCCTCGCGAGCGGCCTCTGGAGACTCAGGTTCCGCTCGCCTGTGGACACGGGTATCCCAGGGAACCTCTGGGGGCGCCTAGAGGGAGTCCAGCCTCCGTTGCAGCGCCAGAGAGAAGGCAGGACGGCTCTCGCGTCGCTGCAGATCCCAAGGGCCCCGTCTCGCAAGGAGGGGGGCCCGGGGGACGCCCTCGCGGTGTGGCGGGAAGCCCCGCTTTCTTGGCAGGTTGGCCCGGGGATCTCGGGGGACACCTGGAGTCGCCCGCAAGGAGAGTCAAGCCCCGTTCGGAGCCGGAACAGGTGCCGGGGCATGCTCTCCATGCCCTGCAAGGGAAAAGCGCCTCCTCCCTCTATGGGCGTGGCCTCACGGGGGTGTTCTCGACTTGCGGCGGTGCATTCTCGAGTTGCGGCGGGTACCCCGGCCCGTCTCCCCCGTTAGCCCAGCGGGGTCGCCATGCCTCCTTTCGAGCGGACAGGGGCCCGAGCAGCCTCGGGATTCGCCAGGAGGCGCTGCAGCGCCCTGGGTCCGCGTCAGGCATGGAGCTAGGACCCTCGGGGGTCCCCGGAGGGGGGGAGGGGACAGGTATAACTGGCACCTGTGGGGTGGCCTCCAGGGAGTCGAGGGGACTCAGCCTTTCTCTCCGGTCACAGCCAAGGGCAATCGGGCTTCCCCTCGAATGCAGGGGCGAAGGTCGTGCTTTTCCGCGCGGCGCAGGGGGAAGCGGGGGTGGCCTCTCTGAATCGGGGGCGTGGCGCCTCGGGGAGCCTCTCTTGTTGCCTCTGAGAAGTCCAGGCCTCCTTTGACATCGCCAGGGGCTGCTGGGCTTCCCCTCGCCTCACGTCCAGGGAACTGGACTCGCTTGCCGATGGGGGTTCCTCGGGGACCTTTGGTCTTGCGGCCGGAACTGGCCCCTTGGGGCCTCTTCTCGAACCTCAGGAGAGGCGAGAGTCCCGCTCTGGAGGTGCGAGGGAATGTAGGGATTGCGATGGCATTCAGGAAGGGGATTGGACCCCCCTTTCGAGAGGAGGGGCCGACGGCGACGGGGGGCCCCCTCGCGAGCGGCCTCTGGAGACTCAGGGTTCCGCTCGCCTGTGGACACGGGTATCCCAGGGAACCTCTGGGGGCGCCTAGAGGGAGTCCAGCCTCCGTTGCAGCGCCAGAGAGAAGGCAGGACGGCTCTCGCGTCGCTGCAGATCCCAAGGGCCCCGTCTCGCAAGGAGGGGGGCCCGGGGGACGCCCTCGCGGTGTGGCGGGAAGCCCCCCGCTTTCTTGGCAGGTTGGCCCGGGGATCTCGGGGGACACCTGGAGTCGCCCGCAAGGAGTCAAGCCCCGTTCGGAGCCGGAACAGGTGCCGGGGCATGCTCTCCATGCCCTGCAAGGGAAAAGCGCCTCCTCCCTCTATGGGCGTGGCCTCACGGGGGTGTTCTCGACTTGCGGCGGTGCATTCTCGAGTTGCGGCGGGTACCCCGGCCCGTCTCCCCCGTTAGCCCAGCGGGGTCGCCATGCCTCCTTTCGAGCGGACAGGGGCCCGAGCAGCCTCGGGATTCGCCAGGAGGCGCTGCAGCGCGCCCTGGGTCCGCGTCAGGCATGGAGCTAGGACCCTCGGGGGTCCCCGGAGGGGGGGAGGGGACAGGTATAACTGGCACCTGTGGGGTGGCCTCCAGGGAGTCGAGGGGACTCAGCCTTTCTCTCCGGTCACAGCCAAGGGCAATCGGGCTTCCCCTCGAATGCAGGGGCGAAGGTCGTGCTTTTCCGCGCGGCGCAGGGGGAAGCGGGGGTGGCCTCTCTCTGAATCGGGGGCGTGGCGCCTCGGGGAGCCTCTCTTGTTGCCTCTGAGAAGTCCAGGCCTCCTTTGACATCGCCAGGGGCTGCTGGGCTTCCCCTCGCCTCACGTCCAGGGAACTGGACTCGCTTGCCGATGGGGGTTCCTCGGGGACCTTTGGTCTTGCGGCCGGAACTGGCCCCTTGGGGCCTCTTCTCGAACCTCAGGAGAGGCGAGAGTCCCGCTCTGGAGGTGCGAGGGAATGTAGGGATTGCGATGGCATTCAGGAAGGGGATTGGACCCCCCTTTCGAGAGGAGGGGCCGACGGCGACGGGGGGCCCCTCGCGAGCGGCCTCTGGAGACTCAGGGTTCCGCTCGCCTGTGGACACGGGTATCCCAGGGAACCTCTGGGGGGCGCCTAGAGGGAGTCCAGCCTCCGTTGCAGCGCCAGAGAGAAGGCAGCAGGACGGCTCTCGCGTCGCTGCAGATCCCAAGGGCCCCGTCTCGCAAGGAGGGGGGCCCCGGGGGACGCCCTCGCGGTGTGGCGGGAAGCCCCGCTTTCTTGGCAGGTTGGCCCGGGGATCTCGGGGGACACCTGGAGTCGCCCGCAAGGAGTCAAGCCCCGTTCGGAGCCGGAACAGGTGCCGGGGCATGCTCTCCATGCCCTGCAAGGGAAAAGCGCCTCCTCCCTCTATGGGCGTGGCCTCACGGGGGTGTTCTCGACTTGCGGCGGTGCATTCTCGAGTTGCGGCGGGTACCCCGGCCCGTCTCCCCCGTTAGCCCAGCGGGGTCGCCATGCCTCCTTTCGAGCGGACAGGGGCCCGAGCAGCCTCGGGATTCGCCAGGAGGCGCTGCAGCGCCCTGGGTCCGCGTCAGGCATGGAGCTAGGACCCTCGGGGGTCCCCGGAGGGGGGGAGGGGACAGGTATAACTGGCACCTGTGGGGTGGCCTCCAGGGAGTCGAGGGGACTCAGCCTTTCTCTCTCCGGTCACAGCCAAGGGCAATCGGGCTTCCCCTCGAATGCAGGGGCGAAGGTCGTGCTTTTCCGCGCGGCGCAGGGGGAAGCGGGGGTGGCCTCTCTGAATCGGGGGCGTGGCGCCTCGGGGAGCCTCTCTTGTTGCCTCTGAGAAGTCCAGGCCTCCTTTGACATCGCCAGGGGCTGCTGGGCTTCCCCTCGCCTCACGTCCAGGGAACTGGACTCGCTTGCCGATGGGGGTTCCTCGGGGACCTTTGGTCTTGCGGCCGGAACTGGCCCCTTGGGGCCTCTTCTCTCGAACCTCAGGAGAGGCGAGAGTCCCGCTCTGGAGGTGCGAGGGAATGTAGGGATTGCGATGGCATTCAGGAAGGGGATTGGACCCCCCTTTCGAGAGGAGGGGCCGACGGCGACGGGGGGCCCCTCGCGAGCGGCCTCTGGAGACTCAGGGTTCCGCTCGCCTGTGGACACGGGTATCCCAGGGAACCTCTGGGGGCGCCTAGAGGGAGTCCAGCCTCCGTTGCAGCGCCAGAGAGAAGGCAGGACGGCTCTCGCGTCGCTGCAGATCCCAAGGGCCCCGTCTCGCAAGGAGGGGGGCCCGGGGGACGCCCTCGCGGTGTGGCGGGAAGCCCCGCTTTCTTGGCAGGTTGGCCCGGGGATCTCGGGGGACACCTGGAGTCGCCCGCAAGGAGTCAAGCCCCGTTCGGAGCCGGAACAGGTGCCGGGGCATGCTCTCCATGCCCTGCAAGGGAAAAGCGCCTCCTCCCTCTATGGGCGTGGCCTCACGGGGGTGTTCTCGACTTGCGGCGGTGCATTCTCGAGTTGCGGCGGGTACCCCGGCCCGTCTCCCCCGTTAGCCCAGCGGGGTCGCCATGCCTCCTTTCGAGCGGACAGGGGCCCGAGCAGCCTCGGGATTCGCCAGGAGGCGCTGCAGCGCCCTGGGTCCGCGTCAGGCATGGAGCTAGGACCCTCGGGGGTCCCCGGAGGGGGGGAGGGGACAGGTATAACTGGCACCTGTGGGGTGGCCTCCAGGGAGTCGAGGGGACTCAGCCTTTCTCTCCGGTCACAGCCAAGGGCAATCGGGCTTCCCCTCGAATGCAGGGGCGAAGGTCGTGCTTTTCCGCGCGGCGCAGGGGGAAGCGGGGGTGGCCTCTCTGAATCGGGGGCGTGGCGCCTCGGGGAGCCTCTCTTGTTGCCTCTGAGAAGTCCAGGCCTCCTTTGACATCGCCAGGGGCTGCTGGGCTTCCCCTCGCCTCACGTCCAGGGAACTGGACTCGCTTGCCGATGGGGGTTCCTCGGGGACCTTTGGTCTTGCGGCCGGAACTGGCCCCTTGGGGCCTCTTCTCGAACCTCAGGAGAGGCGAGAGTCCCGCTCTGGAGGTGCGAGGGAATGTAGGGATTGCGATGGCATTCAGGAAGGGGATTGGACCCCCCTTTCGAGAGGAGGGGCCGACGGCGACGGGGGGCCCCTCGCGAGCGGCCTCTGGAGACTCAGGGTTCCGCTCGCCTGTGGACACGGGTATCCCAGGGAACCTCTGGGGGCGCCTAGAGGGAGTCCACCTCCGTTGCAGCGCCAGAGAGAAGGCAGGACGGCTCTCGCGTCGCTGCAGATCCCAAGGCCCCGTCTCCCGTCTCGCAAGGAGGGGGGCCCGGGGGACGCCCTCGCGGTGTGGCGGGAAGCCCCGCTTTCTTGGCAGGTTGGCCCCCGGGGATCTCGGGGGACACCTGGAGTCGCCCGCAAGGAGTCAAGCCCCGTTCGGAGCCGGAACAGGTGCCGGGGCATGCTCTCCATGCCCTGCAAGGGAAAAGCGCCTCCTCCCTCTATGGGCGTGGCCTCACGGGGGTGTTCTCGACTTGCGGCGGTGCATTCTCGAGTTGCGGCGGGTACCCCGGCCCGTCTCCCCCGTTTAGCCCAGCGGGGTCGCCATGCCTCCTTTCGAGCGGACAGGGGCCCGAGCAGCCTCGGGATTCGCCAGGAGGCGCTGCAGCGCCCTGGGTCCGCGTCAGGCATGGAGCTAGGACCCTCGGGGGTCCCCGGAGGGGGGGGGAGGGGACAGGTATAACTGGCACCTGTGGGGTGGCCTCCAGGGAGTCGAGGGGACTCAGCCTTTCTCTCCGGTCACAGCCAAGGGCAATCGGGCTTCCCCTCGAATGCAGGGGCGAAGGTCGTGCTTTTCCGCGCGGCGCAGGGGGAAGCGGGGGTGGCCTCTCTGAATCGGGGGCGTGGCGCCTCGGGGAGCCTCTCTTGTTGCCTCTGAGAAGTCCAGGCCTCCTTTGACATCGCCAGGGGCTGCTGGGCTTCCCCTCGCCTCACGTCCAGGGAAACTGGACTCGCTTGCCGATGGGGGTTCCTCGGGGACCTTTGGTCTTGCGGCCGGAAACTGGCCCCTTGGGGCCTCTTCTCGAACCTCAGGAGAGGCGAGAGTCCCGCTCTGGAGGTGCGAGGGAATGTAGGGATTGCGATGGCATTCAGGAAGGGGATTGGACCCCCCTTTCGAGAGGAGGGGCCGACGGCGACGGGGGGCCCCTCGCGAGCGGCGCCTCTGGAGACTCAGGGTTCCGCTCGCCTGTGGACACGGGTATCCCAGGGAACCTCTGGGGGCGCCTAGAGGGAGTCCAGCCTCCGTTGCAGCGCCAGAGAGAAGGCAGGACGGCTCTCGCGTCGCTGCAGATCCCAAGGGCCCCGTCTCGCAAGGAGGGGGGCCCGGGGGACGCCCTCGCGGTGTGGCGGGAAGCCCCGCTTTCTTGGCAGGTTGGCCCGGGGATCTCGGGGGACACCTGGAGTCGCCCGCAAGGAGTCAAGCCCCGTTCGGAGCCGGAACAGGTGCCGGGGCATGCTCTCCATGCCCTGCAAGGGAAAAGCGCCTCCTCCCTCTATGGGCGTGGCCTCACGGGGGTGTTCTCGACTTGCGGCGGTGCATTCTCGAGTTGCGGCGGGTACCCCGGCCCGTCTCCCCCGTTAGCCCAGCGGGGTCGCCATGCCTCCTTTCGAGCGGACAGGGGCCCGAGCAGCCTCGGGATTCGCCAGGAGGCGCTGCAGCGCCTCCTGGGTCCGCGTCAGGCATGGAGCTAGGACCCTCGGGGGTCCCCGGAGGGGGGGAGGGGACAGGTATAACTGGCACCTGTGGGGTGGCCTCCAGGGAGTCGAGGGGACTCAGCCTTTCTCTCCGGTCACAGCCAAGGGCAATCGGGCTTCCCCTCGAATGCAGGGGCGAAGGTCGTGCTTTTCCGCGCGGCGCAGGGGGAAGCGGGGGTGGCCTCTCTGAATCGGGGGCGTGGCGCCTCGGGGAGCCTCTCTTGTTGCCTCTGAGAAGTCCAGGCCTCCTTTGACATCGCCAGGGGCTGCTGGGCTTCCCCTCGCCTCACGTCCAGGGAACTGGACTCGCTTGCCGATGGGGGTTCCTCGGGGACCTTTGGTCTTGCGGCCGGAACTGGCCCCTTGGGGCCTCTTCTCGAACCTCAGGAGAGGCGAGAGTCCCGCTCTGGAGGTGCGAGGGAATGTAGGGATTGCGATGGCATTCAGGAAGGGGATTGGACCCCCCTTTCGAGAGGAGGGGCCGACGGCGACGGGGGGCCCCTCGCGAGCGGCCTCTGGAGACTCAGGGTTCCGCTCGCCTGTGGACACGGGTATCCCAGGGAACCTCTGGGGGCGCCTAGAGGGAGTCCAGCCTCCGTTGCAGCGCCAGAGAGAAAGGCAGGACGGCTCTCTCGCGTCGCTGCAGATCCCAAGGGCCCCGTCTCGCAAGGAGGGGGGCCCGGGGGACGCCCTCGCGGTGTGGCGGGAAGCCCCGCTTTCTTGGCAGGTTGGCCCGGGGATCTCGGGGGACACCTGGAGTCGCCCGCAAGGAGTCAAGCCCCGTTCGGAGCCGGAACAGGTGCCGGGGCATGCTCTCCATGCCCTGCAAGGGAAAAGCGCCTCCTCCCTCTATGGGCGTGGCCTCACGGGGGTGTTCTCGACTTGCGGCGGTGCATTCTCGAGTTGCGGCGGGTACCCCGGCCCGTCTCCCCCCCCGTTAGCCCAGCGGGGTCGCCATGCCTCCTTTCGAGCGGACAGGGGCCCGAGCAGCCTCGGGATTCGCCAGGAGGCGCTGCAGCGCCCTGGGTCCGCGTCAGGCATGGAGCTAGGACCCTCGGGGGTCCCCGGAGGGGGGGAGGGGACAGGTATAACTGGCACCTGTGGGGTGGCCTCCAGGGAGTCGAGGGGACTCAGCCTTTCTCTCCGGTCACAGCCAAGGGCAATCGGGCTTCCCCTCGAATGCAGGGGCGAAGGTCGTGCTTTTCCGCGCGGCGCAGGGGGAAGCGGGGGTGGCCTCTCTGAATCGGGGGCGTGGCGCCTCGGGGAGCCTCTCTTGTTGCCTCTGAGAAGTCCAGGCCTCCTTTGACATCGCCAGGGGCTGCTGGGCTTCCCCCTCGCCTCACGTCCAGGGAACTGGACTCGCTTGCCGATGGGGGTTCCTCGGGGACCTTTGGTCTTGCGGCCGGAACTGGCCCCTTGGGGCCTCTTCTCGAACCTCAGGAGAGGCGAGAGTCCCGCTCTGGAGGTGCGAGGGAATGTAGGGATTGCGATGGCATTCAGGAAGGGATTGGACCCCCCTTTCGAGAGGAGGGGCCGACGGCGACGGGGGGGCCCTCGCGAGCGGCCTCTGGAGACTCAGGGTTCCGCTCGCCTGTGGACACGGGTATCCCAGGGAACCTCTGGGGGCGCCTAGAGGGAGTCCAGCCTCCGTTGCAGCGCCAGAGAGAAGGCAGGACGGCTCTCGCGTCGCTGCAGATCCCAAGGCCCCGTCTCTCGCAAGGAGGGGGGCCCGGGGGACGCCCTCGCGGTGTGGCGGGAAGCCCCGCTTTCTTGGCAGGTTGGCCCGGGGATCTCGGGGGACACCTGGAGTCGCCCGCAAGGAGTCAAGCCCCGTTCGGAGCCGGAACAGGTGCCGGGGCATGCTCTCCATGCCCTGCAAGGGAAAAGCGCCTCCTCCCTCTATGGGCGTGGCCTCACGGGGGTGTTCTCGACTTGCGGCGGTGCATTCTCGAGTTGCGGCGGGTACCCCGGCCCGTCTCCCCCGTTAGCCCAGCGGGGTCGCCATGCCTCCTTTCGAGCGGACAGGGGCCCGAGCAGCCTCGGGATTCGCCAGGAGGCGCTGCAGCGCCCTGGGTCCGCGTCAGGCATGGAGCTAGGACCCTCGGGGGTCCCCGGAGGGGGGGAGGGGACAGGTATAACTGGCACCTGTGGGGTGGCCTCCAGGGAGTCGAGGGGACTCAGCCTTTCTCTCCGGTCACAGCCAAGGGCAATCGGGCTTCCCCTCGAATGCAGGGGCGAAGGTCGTGCTTTTCCGCGCGGCGCAGGGGGAAGCGGGGGTGGCCTCTCTGAATCGGGGGCGTGGCGCCTCGGGGAGCCTCTCTTGTTGCCTCTGAGAAGTCCAGGCCTCCTTTGACATCGCCAGGGGCTGCTGGGCTTCCCCTCGCCTCACGTCCAGGGAACTGGACTCGCTTGCCGATGGGGGTTCCTCGGGGACCTTTGGTCTTGCGGCCGGAACTGGCCCCTTGGGGCCTCTTCTCGAACCTCAGGAGAGGCGAGAGTCCCGCTCTGGAGGTGCGAGGGAATGTAGGGATTGCGATGGCATTCAGGAAGGGGATTGGACCCCCCTTTCGAGAGGAGGGGCGACGGCGACGGGGGGCCCCTCGCGAGCGGCCTCTGGAGACTCAGGGTTCCGCTCGCCTGTGGACACGGGTATCCCAGGGAACCTCTGGGGGCGCCTAGAGGGAGTCCAGCCTCCGTTGCAGCGCCAGAGAGAAGGCAGGACGGCTCTCGCGTCGCTGCAGATCCCAAGGGCCCCGTCTCGCAAGGAGGGGGGCCCGGGGACGCCCTCGCGGTGTGGCGGGAAGCCCCCGCTTTCTTGGCAGGTTGGCCCGGGATCTCGGGGGACACCTGGGAGTCGCCCGCAAGGAGTCAAGCCCCGTTCGGAGCCGGAACAGGTGCCGGGGCATGCTCTCCATGCCCTGCAAGGGAAAAGCGCCTCCTCCCTCTATGGGCGTGGCCTCACGGGGGTGTTCTCGACTTGCGGCGGTGCATTCTCGAGTTGCGGCGGGTACCCCGGCCCGTCTCCCCCGTTAGCCCAGCGGGGTCGCCATGCCTCCTTTCGAGCGGACAGGGGCCCGAGCAGCCTCGGGATTCGCCAGGAGGCGCTGCAGCGCCCTGGGTCCGCGTCAGGCATGGAGCTAGGACCCTCGGGGGTCCCCGGAGGGGGGGGGGGGACAGGTATAACTGGCACCTGTGGGGTGGCCTCCAGGGAGTCGAGGGGACTCAGCCTTTCTCTCCGGTCACAGCCAAGGGCAATCGGGCTTCCCCTCGAATGCAGGGGCGAAGGTCGTGCTTTTCCGCGCGGCGCAGGGGGAAGCGGGGGTGGCCTCTCTGAATCGGGGGCGTGGCGCCTCGGGGAGCCTCTCTTGTTGCCTCTGAGAAGTCCAGGCCTCCTTTGACATCGCCAGGGGCTGCTGGGCTTCCCCTCGCCTCACGTCCAGGGAACTGGACTCGCTTGCCGATGGGGGTTCCTCGGGGACCTTTGGTCTTGCGGCCGGAACTGGCCCCTTGGGGCCTCTTCTCGAACCTCAGGAGAGGCGAGAGTCCCGCTCTGGAGGTGCGAGGGAATGTAGGGATTGCGATGGCATTCAGGAAGGGGATTGGACCCCCCTTTCGAGAGGAGGGGCCGACGGCGACGGGGGGCCCCTCGCGAGCGGCCTCTGGAGACTCAGGGTTCCGCTCGCCTGTGGACACGGGTATCCCAGGGAACCTCTGGGGGCGCCTAGAGGGAGTCCAGCCTCCGTTGCAGCGCCAGAGAGAAGGCAGGACGGCTCTCGCGTCGCTGCAGATCCCAAGGGCCCCGTCTCGCAAGGAGGGGGGCCCGGGGGACGCCCTCGCGGTGTGGCGGGAAGCCCCGCTTTCTTGGCAGGTTGGCCCGGGGATCTCGGGGGACACCTGGAGTCGCCCGCAAGGAGTCAAGCCCCGTTCGGAGCCGGAACAGGTGCCGGGGCATGCTCTCCATGCCCTGCAAGGGAAAAGCGCCTCCTCCCTCTATGGGCGTGGCCTCACGGGGGTGTTCTCGACTTGCGGCGGTGCATTCTCGAGTTGCGGCGGACTCGCTTGCCGATGGGGGTTCCTCGTGGACCTTTGGTCTTGCGGCCGGAACTGGCCCCTTGGGCCTCTTCTCGAACCTCAGGAAGGCGGCGAGAGCCCCGCTCTGGGAGGTGCGAGGGAATGTAGGATTGCGATATGGCATTCAGGAAGGGGATTGGACCCCCCTGTTCCGAGAGGAGGGGCCGACGGCGACGGGGGGCCCCTCGCGAGCGGCCTCTGGAGACTCAGGGTTCCGCTCGCCTGTGGCACACGGGTATCCCAGAACCTCTGGGGGTGCCTAGAGGGAGTCCAGCCTCCTTTGCAGCGCCAGAGAGAAGGCAGGACGGCTCTCGCGTCGCTGCAGATCCCAAGGCCCCGTCTCGCAAGGAGGGGAGCCCAAGGGGACCAGCCCTCGGCGGTGTGGCGGGAAGCCCTCGCTTTCTCCTTGCAGTTGGCCCGGGATCTCGGGGACACCTGGAGTCGCCCGCAAGTGGAGTCAAGCCCCCCTTCGGGACAAGCCGGAACAGGATGCCAGGGGCATGCCTCTCCATGCCCTGCAAGGGAAATAGCGCCTCCTCCCTCTATGGGCCGTGGCCTCAGACGGGGTGTGTGTCTCGACTTGCGGCGGAGTGCATTCTCGAATTGCGTCGGGTACCCCGGCCCGCACTCCCCCCGTTAGCCCAAGCGGGTCGCCATGCTCCTTTTCGAGAGCGGAACAGGGCCCGAGCAGCCTCGGGATTCGCCAGGAGGGCGCTGCAGCGCCCTGGGTCCAGCGTCAGGCAATGGAGCTAGGACCCTCGGGGTCCCCCGGAGGGGGAAGGGACAGGTATAACTGGCATCCTTGGGGTGGCCTCCAGGGAGTCGCGGGGGACATCAGCCTTTCTCTCTCCGGTCACAGCCAAGGGCAATCGGGCATTCCCCTCGAATGCAGGGGCGAAGGTCGTGCTTTTCCCGCGCGCGCGCAGGGTGAAGCGGGGGTGTTGGCCTCTCTGAATCGGGGGCGGCGGCGCCTCGGGGAGCCTCTCTTGTTGCCTCTGAGAAGTCCAGGCCTCCTTTGACATCGCCAGGGGCTGCTGGGCTTCCCCCTCGCCTCACTCAGGGAAACTGGACTCGCTTGCCGATGGGGGTTTCCTCGGGACACCTTTGGTCTTGCGGCCCCCGAAACTGGCCCCTTGGGGCCTCTTCTCGAACCTCAGGAGAGTTGCCGATAGTCCCGCTCTGGAGGTGCGAGGAAATGTAGGGATTGCGATGGCATTCAAGGAAGGGATTGGACCCCCCTTTCGAGAGGAGGGGCCGACGGCGACGGGGGGCCCATCGCGAGCGGCCTCTGGAGACACAGGTTCCGCTCGCCTGTGGAACACGGGTATCCCAGGAACCTCTGGGGGCGCCTAGAGGGAGTCCAGCCTCCGTTGCAGCGCCAGAGAGAAGGCAGAACGGCTCTCGAGCTCGCTGCAGATGCCCAAGGGCCCCGTCTCGCAAGGAGGGGGGCCCGGGGGACGCCCCTCAGCGTTGTGGCGGGAAGCCCCGCTTTCCTGCAGGAGGTATAACTGGCACCTGTGGGGTGGCCTCCAGGGAGTCGAGGGGACTCAGCCTTTCTCTCCGGTCACAGCCAAGGGCAATCGGGCTTCCCCTCGAATGCAGGGGCGAAGGTCGTGCTTTTCCGCCGCGCGGCGCAGGGGGAAGCGGGGGTGGCCTCTCTGAATCGGGGGCGTGGCGCCTCGGGGAGCCTCTCTTGTTGCCTCTGAGAAGTCCAGGCCTCCTTTGACATCGCCAGGGGCTGCTGGGCTTCCCCTCGCCTCACGTCCAGGGAACTGGACTCGCTTGCCGATGGGGGTTCCTCGGGGACCTTTGGTCTTGCGGCCGGAACTGGCCCCTTGGGGCCTCTTCTCGAACCTCAGGAGAGGCGAGAGTCCCGCTCTGGAGGTGCGAGGGAATGTAGGGATTGCGATGGCATTCAGGAAGGGGATTGGACCCCCCTTTCGAGAGGAGGGGCCGACGGCGACGGGGGGGCCCTCGCGAGCGGCCTCTGGAGACTCAGGGTTCCGCTCGCCTGTGGACACGGGTATCCCAGGGAACCTCTGGGGGCGCCTAGAGGGAGTCCAGCCTCCGTTGCAGCGCCAGAGAGAAGGCAGGACGGCTCTCGCGTCGCTGCAGATCCCAAGGGCCCCGTCTCGCAAGGAGGGGGGCCCGGGGGACGCCCTCGCGGTGTGGCGGGGAAGCCCCGCTTTCTTGGCAGGTTGGCCCGGGGATCTCGGGGGACACCTGGAGTCGCCCGCAAGGAGTCAAGCCCCGTTCGGAGCCGGAACAGGTGCCGGGGCATGCTCTCCATGCCCTGCAAGGGAAAAGCGCCTCCTCCCTCTATGGGCGTGGCCTCACGGGGGTGTTCTCGACTTGCGGCGGTGCATTCTCGAGTTGCGGCGGGTACCCCGGCCCGTCTCCCCCGTTAGCCCAGCGGGGTCGCCATGCCTCCTTTCGAGCGGACAGGGGCCCGAGCAGCCTCGGGATTCGCCAGGAGGCGCTGCAGCGCCCTGGGTCCGCGTCAGGCATGGAGCTAGGACCCTCGGGGGTCCCCGGAGGGGGGGAGGGGACAGGTATAACTGGCACCTGTGGGGTGGCCTCCAGGGAGTCGAGGGGACTCAGCCTTTCTCTCCGGTCACAGCCAAGGGCAATCGGGCTTCCCCTCGAATGCAGGGGCGAAGGTCGTGCTTTTCCGCGCGCGGCGCAGGGGGAAGCGGGGGTGGCCTCTCTGAATCGGGGGCGTGGCGCCTCGGGGAGCCTCTCTTGTTGCCTCTGAGAAGTCCAGGCCTCCTTTGACATCGCCAGGGGCTGCTGGGCTTCCCCTCGCCTCACGTCCAGGGAACTGGACTCGCTCGCTTGCCGATGGGGGTTTCCTCGGGGACCTTTGGTCTTGCGGCCGGAACTGGCCCCTTGGGGCCTCTTCTCGAACCTCAGGAGAGGCGAGAGTCCCGCTCTGGAGGTGCGAGGGAATGTAGGGATTGCGATGGCATTCAGGAAGGGGATTGGACCCCCCTTTCGAGAGGAGGGGCCGACGGCGACGGGGGGGCCCCTCGCGAGCGGCCTCTGGAGACTCAGGGTTCCGCTCGCCTGTGGACACGGGTATCCCAGGGAACCTCTGGGGGCGCCTAGAGGGAGTCCAGCCTCCGTTTGCAGCGCCAGAGAGAAGGCAGGACGGCTCTCGCGTCGCTGCAGATCCCAAGGGCCCCGTCTCGCAAGGAGGGGGGCCCGGGGGACGCCCTCGCGGTGTGGCGGGAAGCCCCGCTTTCTTGGCAGGTTGGCCCGGGGATCTCGGGGGACACCTGGAGTCGCCCGCAAGGAGTCAAGCCCCGTTCGGGAGCCGGAACAGGTGCCGGGGCATGCTCTCCATGCCCTGCAAGGGAAAAGCGCCTCCTCCCTCTATGGGCGTGGCCTCACGGGGGTGTTCTCGACTTGCGGCGGTGCATTCTCGAGTTGCGGCGGGTACCCCGGCCCGTCTCCCCCGTTAGCCCAGCGGGGTCGCCATGCCTCCTTTCGAGCGGACAGGGGCCCGAGCAGCCTCGGGATTCGCCAGGAGGCGCTGCAGCGCCCTGGGTCCGCGTCAGGCATGGAGCTAGGACCCTCGGGGGTCCCCGGAGGGGGGGAGGGGACAGGTATAACTGGCACCTGTGGGGTGGCCTCCAGGGAGTCGAGGGGACTCAGCCTTTTTCTCTCCGGTCACAGCCAAGGGCAATCGGGCTTCCCCTCGAATGCAGGGGCGAAGGTCGTGCTTTTTTCGCGCGGCGCAGGGGGAAGCGGGGGTGGCCTCTCTGAATCGGGGGCGTGGCGCCTCGGGGAGCCTCTCTTGTTGCCTCTGAGAAGTCCAGGCCTCCTTTGACATCGCCAGGGGCTGCTGGGCTTCCCCTCGCCTCACGTCCAGGGAACTGGACTCGCTTGCCGATGGGGGTTCCTCGGGGACCTTTGGTCTTGCGGCCGGAACTGGCCCCTTGGGGCCTCTTCTCGAACCTCAGGAGAGGCGAGAGTCCCGCTCTGGAGGTGCGAGGGAATGTAGGGATTGCGATGGCATTCAGGAAGGGGATTGGACCCCCCTTTCGAGAGGAGGGGCCGACGGCGACGGGGGGCCCCTCGCGAGCGGCCTCTGGAGACTCAGGGTTCCGCTCGCCTGTGGACACGGGTATCCCAGGGAACCTCTGGGGGCGCCTAGAGGGAGTCCAGCCTCCGTTGCAGCGCCAGAGAGAAGGCAGGACGGCTCTCGCGTCGCTGCAGATCCCAAGGGCCCCGTCTCGCAAGGAGGGGGGCCCGGGGGACGCCCTCGCGGTGTGGCGGGAAGCCCCGCTTTCTTGGCAGGTTGGCCCGGGGATCTCGGGGGACACCTGGAGTCGCCCGCAAGGAGTCAAGCCCCCGTTCGGAGCCGGAACAGGTGCCGGGGCATGCTCTCCATGCCCTGCAAGGGAAAAGCGCGCCTCCTCCCTCTATGGGCGTGGCCTCACGGGGGTGTTCTCGACTTGCGGCGGTGCATTCTCGAGTTGCGGCGGGTACCCCGGCCCGTCTCCCCCGTTAGCCCAGCGGGGTCGCCATGCCTCCTTTCGAGCGGACAGGGGCCCGAGCAGCCTCGGGATTCGCCAGGAGGCGCTGCAGCGCCCTGGGTCCGCGTCAGGCATGGAGCTAGGACCCTCGGGGGTCCCCGGAGGGGGGGAGGGGGACAGGTATAACTGGCACCTGTGGGGTGGCCTCCAGGGAGTCGAGGGGACTCAGCCTTTCTCTCCGGTCACAGCCAAGGGCAATCGGGCTTCCCCTCGAATGCAGGGGCGAAGGTCGTGCTTTTCCGCGCGGCGCAGGGGGAAGCGGGGGTGGCCCTCTCTGAATCGGGGGCGTGGCGCCTCGGGGAGCCTCTCTTGTTGCCTCTGAGAAGTCCAGGCCTCCTTTGACATCGCCAGGGGCTGCTGGGCTTCCCCTCGCCTCACGTCCAGGGAACTGGACTCGCTTGCCGATGGGGGTTCCTCGGGGACCTTTGGTCTTGCGGCCGGAACTGGCCCCTTGGGGCCTCTTCTCGAACCTCAGGAGAGGCGAGAGTCCCGCTCTGGAGGTGCGAGGGAATGTAGGGATTGCGATGGCATTCAGGAAGGGGATTGGACCCCCCTTTCGAGAGGAGGGGCCGACGGCGACGGGGGGGCCCCTCGCGAGCGGCCTCTGGAGACTCAGGGTTCCGCTCGCCTGTGGACACGGGTATCCCAGGGAAACCTCTGGGGGCGCCTAGAGGGAGTCCAGCCTCCGTTGCAGCAGCGCCAGAGAGAAGGCAGGACGGCTCTCGAGTCGCTGCAGATCCCAAGGGCCCCGTCTCGCAAGGAGGGGGGCCCGGGGGACGCCCTCGCGGTGTGGCGGGAAGCCCCGCTTTCTTGGCAGGTTGGCCCGGGGATCTCGGGGGACACCTGGAGTCGCCCGCAAGGAGTCAAGCCCCGTTCGGAGCCGGAACAGGTGCCGGGGCATGCTCTCCATGCCCTGCAAGGGAAAAGCGCCTCCTCCCTCTATGGGCGTGGCCTCACGGGGGTGTTCTCTCGACTTGCGGCGGTGCATTCTCGAGTTGCGGCGGGTACCCCGGCCCGTCTCCCCCGTTAGCCCAGCGGGGTCGCCATGCCTCCTTTCGAGCGGACAGGGGCCCGAGCAGCCTCGGGATTCGCCAGGAGGCGCTGCAGCGCCCTGGGTCCGCGTCAGGCATGGAGCTAGGACCCTCGGGGGTCCCCGGAGGGGGGGAGGGGACAGGTATAACTGGCACCTGTGGGGTGGCCTCCAGGGAGTCGAGGGGACTCAGCCTTTCTCTCCGGTCACAGCCAAGGGCAATCGGGCTTCCCCTCGAATGCAGGGGCGAAGGTCGTGCTTTTCCGCGCGGCGCAGGGGGAAGCGGGGGGTGGCCTCTCTGAATCGGGGGCGTGGCGCCTCGGGGAGCCTCTCTTGTTGCCTCTGAGAAGTCCAGGCCTCCTTTGACATCGCCAGGGGCTGCTGGGCTTCCCCTCGCCTCACGTCCAGGGAACTGGACTCGCTTGCCGATGGGGGGTTCCTCGGGGACCTTTGGTCTTGCGGCCGGAACTGGCCCCTTGGGGCCTCTTCTCGAACCTCAGGAGAGGCGAGAGTCCCGCTCTGGAGGTGCGAGGGAATGTAGGGATTGCGATGGCATTCAGGAAGGGGATTGGACCCCCCCTTTCGAGAGGAGGGGCCGACGGCGACGGGGGGCCCCTCGCGAGCGGCCTCTGGAGACTCAGGGTTCCGCTCGCCTGTGGACACGGGTATCCCAGGGAACCTCTGGGGGGCGCCTAGAGGGAGTCCAGCCTCCGTTGCAGCGCCAGAGAGAAGGCAGGACGGCTCTCGCGTCGCTGCAGATCCCAAGGGCCCCGTCTCGCAAGGAGGGGGGCCCGGGGGACGCCCTCGCGGTGTGGCGGGAAGCCCCGCTTTCTTGGCAGGTTGGCCCGGGGATCTCGGGGGACACCTGGAGTCGCCCGCAAGGAGTCAAGCCCCGTTCGGAGCCGGAACAGGTGCCGGGGCATGCTCTCCATGCCCTGCAAGGGAAAAGCGCCTCCTCCCTCTATGGGCGTGGCCTCACGGGGGTGTTCTCGACTTGCGGCGGTGCATTCTCGAGTTGCGGCGGGTACCCCGGCCCGTCTCCCCCGTTAGCCCAGCGGGGTCGCCATGCCTCCTTTCGAGCGGACAGGGGCCCGAGCAGCCTCGGGATTCGCCAGGAGGCGCTGCAGCGCCCTGGGTCCGCGTCAGGCATGGAGCTAGGACCCTCAGGGGTCCCCGGAGGGGGGGAGGGGACAGGTATAACTGGCACCTGTGGGGTGGCCTCCAGGGAGTCGAGGGGACTCAGCCTTTCTCTCCGGTCACAGCCAAGGGCAATCGGGCTTCCCCTCGAATGCAGGGGCGAAGGTCGTGCTTTTCCGCGCGGCGCAGGGGGAAGCGGGGGGTGGCCTCTCTGAATCGGGGGCGTGGCGCCTCGGGGAGCCTCTCTTGTTGCCTCTGAGAAGTCCAGGCCTCCTTTGACATCGCCAGGGGCTGCTGGGCTTCCCCTCGCCTCACGTCCAGGGAACTGGACTCGCTTGCCGATGGGGGGTTCCTCGGGGACCTTTGGTCTTGCGGCCGGAACTGGCCCCTTGGGGCCTCTTCTCGAACCTCAGGAGAGGCGAGAGTCCCGCTCTGGAGGTGCGAGGGAATGTAGGGATTGCGATGGCATTCAGGAAGGGGATTGGACCCCCCCTTTCGAGAGGAGGGGCCGACGGCGACGGGGGGCCCCTCGCGAGCGGCCTCTGGAGACTCAGGGTTCCGCTCGCCTGTGGACACGGGTATCCCAGGGAACCTCTGGGGGGCGCCTAGAGGGAGTCCAGCCTCCGTTGCAGCGCCAGAGAGAAGGCAGGACGGCTCTCGCGTCGCTGCAGATCCCAAGGGCCCCGTCTCGCAAGGAGGGGGGCCCGGGGGACGCGCCCTCGCGGTGTGGCGGGAAGCCCCGCTTTCTTGGCAGGTTGGCCCGGGGATCTCGGGGGACACCTGGAGTCGCCCGCAAGGAGTCAAGCCCCGTTCGGAGCCGGAACAGGTGCCGGGGGCATGCTCTCCATGCCCTGCAAGGGAAAAGCGCCTCCTCCCTCTATGGGCGTGGCCTCACGGGGGTGTTCTCGACTTGCGGCGGTGCATTCTCGAGTTGCGGCGGGTACCCCGGCCCGTCTCCCCCGTTAGCCCAGCGGGGTCGCCATGCCTCCTTTCGAGCGGACAGGGGCCCGAGCAGCCTCGGGATTCGCCAGGAGGCGCTGCAGCGCCCTGGGTCCGCGTCAGGCATGGAGCTAGGACCCTCAGGGGTCCCCGGAGGGGGGGAGGGGACAGGTATAACTGGCACCTGTGGGGTGGCCTCCAGGGAGTCGAGGGGACTCAGCCTTTCTCTCCGGTCACAGCCAAGGGCAATCGGGCTTCCCCTCGAATGCCAGGGGCGAAGGTCGTGCTTTTCCGCGCGGCGCAGGGGGAAGCGGGGGTGGCCCTCTCTGAATCGGGGGGT
>JAGTYA010000593.1:0-21490 GCA_024291935.2 Okapia johnstoni | reverse complement strand
TGCCGCCTGGCAGTCTCTTCCTTAGAGTCAAAAAGGAGTTCCTTAGAGTCAAAAAATGTAGCCCAAGGGACTGCTTATTCAGTCTTCCCTGGTGCAAGAGGTGTTTGGCTGTGAAGACGCCAGAACAATGGCTCTGCTCCCAGGGCCTCAGTTTCCCAGTCAGAACAGACCTAGTCTCCAGAGCTCTCTGCTACAGAGCAGACATGGGGAAAAAGCGCTGTGGAGGGTGCCTTCACGTTCCAGGGCACTGTCGAAGCCTTACCTGGGCTTTGGAGCCTAGGCACTGTGGCCTCTTTCACTGACTTTCCAGGTATCACTTCCCAGCCCCTTGTGATTTTCAGCCAGATGCAGCCTTGCAGGGTCTCTTCCTTAGAGTCAAAAAAAGGTAGCCCAAGGGACTGCTTATTCAGTCTTCCCTGGTGCAAGAGGTGTTTGGCTGTGAAGACGCCAGAACAATGGCTCTGCTCCCAGGGCCTCAGTTTCCCAGTCAGAAACAGACCTAGTCTCCAGAGCTCTCTGCTACAGAGCAGACATGGGGAAAAAGCGCTGTGGAGGGTGCCTTTCACGTTCCAGGGCACTGTCGAAGCCTTACCTGGGCTTTGGAGCCTAGGCACTGTGGCCTCTTTCACTGACTTTCCAGGTATCACTTCCCAGCCCCTTGTGATTTTCAGCCAGATGCAGCCTTGCAGGGTCTCTTCCTTAGAGTCAAAAAAGGTAGCCCAAGGGACTGCTTATTCAGTCTTCCCTGGTGCAAGAGGTGTTTGGCTGTGAAGACGCCAGAACAATGGCTCTGCTCCCAGGGCCTCAGTTTCCCAGTCAGAACAGACCTAGTCTCCAGAGCTCTCTGCTACAGAGCAGACATGGGGAAAAAGCGCTGTGGAGGGTTGCCTTCACGTTCCAGGGCACTGTCGAAGCCTTACCTGGGCTTTGGAGCCTAGGCACTGTGGCCTCTTTCACTGACTTTCCAGGTATCACTTCCCAGCCCCCTTGTGATTTTCAGCCAGATGCAGCCTTGCAGGCTCTCTTCCTTAGAGTCAAAAAAGGTAGCCCAAGGGACTGCTTATTCAGTCTTCACTGGTGCAAGAGGTATTTGGCTGTGAAGACGCCAGAACAATGTCTCTGCTCCCAGGGCCTCAGTTTCCCAGTCAGAACAGACCTAGTCTCCAGAGCTCTCTGCTACAGAGCAGACATGGAGAAATAGCTCTGAGGAGGGTCCTTGAGGCTCCCTGCCTTGGGGAAGCCCTACCTGGGCTTTGGAGCCTAGGCACTGTGGCCTCTTTCACTGACTTTCCAGGTATCACTTCCCAGCTCCTTGTGATTTTCAGCCAGATGCAGCCTTGCAGGGTCTCTTCCTTAGAGTCTAAAAAGGTAGCCCAAGGGACTGCTTATTCAGTCTTCACTGGTGCAAGAGGTGTTTGGCTGTGAAGACGCCAGAACAATGGCTCTGCTCCCAGGGCCTCAGTTTCCCAGTCAGAAGAGACCTAGTCTCCAGAGCTCTCTGCTACAGAGCAGACCTGGGGAAAAAGCGCTGTGGAGGGTGCCTTCACGTTCCAGGGCACTGTCGAAGCCTTACCAGGGCTTTGGAGCCTAGGCACTGTGGCCTCTTTCACTGACTTTCCAGGTATCACTTCCCAGCCCCTTGTGATTTTCAGCCACATGCAGCCTTGCAGGATCTCTTCCTTAGAGTCAAAAAAGGTAGCCCAAGGGAATGCTTATTCAGTCTTCCCTGGTGCAAGAGGTGTTTGGCTGTGAAGACGCCAGAACAATGGCTCTGCTCCCAGGGCCTCAGTTTCCCAGTCAGAACAGACCTAGTCTCCAGAGCTCTCTGCTACAGAGCAGACATGGGGAAAAAAAGCGCTGTGGAGGGTGCCTTCACGTTCCAGGGCACTGTCGAAGCCTTACCTGGGCTTTGGAGCCTAGGCACTGTGGCCTCTTTCACTGACTTTCCCGGTATCACTTCCCAGCCCCTTGTGATTTTCAGCCAGATGCAGCCTTGCAGGGTCTCTTCCTTAGAGTCAAAAAAGGTAGCCCAAGGGACTGCTTATTCAGTCTTCCCTGGTGCAAGAGGTGTTTGGCTGTGAAGACGCCAGAACAATGGCTCTGCTCCCAGGGCCTCAGTTTCCCAGTCAGAACAGACCTAGTCTCCAGAGCTCTCTGCTACAGAGCAGACCTGGGGAAAAAGCGCTGTGGAGGATGCCTTCACGTTCCAGGGCATTGTCGAAGCCTTACCTGGGCTTTGGAGCCTAGGCACTATGGCCTCTTTCACTGACTTTCCAGGTATCAATTCCCAGCCCCTTGTGATTTTCAGCCAGATGCAGCCTTGCAGGGTCTCTTCCTTAGAGTCAAAAAAGGTAGCCCAAGGGACTGCTTATTCAGTCTTCCCTGGTGCAAGAGGTGTTTGGCTGTGAGGACGCCAGAACAATGGCTCTGCTCCCAGGGCCTCAGTTTCCCAGTCAGAACAGACCTAGTCTCCAGAGCTCTCTGCTACAGAGCAGACATGGGGAAAAAGCGCTGTGGTGGGTGCCTTCACGTTCCAGGGCACTGTCGAATCCTTACCTGGGCTTTGGAGCCTAGGCACTGTGGCCTCTTTCACTGACTATCCAGGTATCACTTCCCAGCCCCTTGTGAATTTCAGCCAGATGCAGCCTTGCAGGGTCTCTTCCTTAGAGTCAAAAAAGGTAGCCCAAGGGACTGCTTATTCAGTCTTCCCTGGTGCAAGAGGTGTTTGGCTGTGAAGACGCCAGAACAATGGCTCTGCTCCCAGGGCCTCAGTTTCCCAGTCAGAACAGACCTAGTCTCCAGAGCTCTCTGCTACAGAGCAGACATGGGGAAAAAGCGCTGTGGAGGGTGCCTTCACGTTCCAGGGCACTGTCGAAGCCTTACCTGGGCTTTGGAGCCTAGGCACTGTGGCCTCTTTCACTGACTTTCCAGGTATCACTTCCCAGCCCCTTGTGATTTTCAGCCAGATGCAGCCTTGCAGGGTCTCTTCCTTAGAGTCAAAAAAGGTAGCCCAAGGGACTGCTTATTCAGTCTTCCCTGGTGCAAGAGGTGTTTGGCTGTGAAGACGCCAGAACAATGGCTCTGCTCCCAGGGCCTCAGTTTCCCAGTCAGAACAGACCTAGTCTCCAGAGCTCTCTGCTACAGAGCAGACATGGGGAAATAGCTCTGAGGAGGGTTCCTTGAGGCTCCCTGCCTTGGGGAAGTCTTACCTGGGCATTGGAGCCTAGGCACTGTGGCCTCTTTCGCTGACTTTCCAGGTACAATTTGCCAGCCCCTTGTGATTTTCAGCCAGATGCAGCCTTGCAGGGTCTCTTCCTTAGAGTTAAAAAAAGGTAGCCCAAGGGACTGCTTATTCAGTCTTCCCTGGTGCAAGAGGTGTTTGGCTGTGAAGACGCCAGAACAATGGCTCTGCTCCCAGGGCCTCAGTTTCCCAGTCAGAACAGACCTAGTCTACAGAGCTCTCTGCTACAGAGCAGACATGGGGAAAAAGCGCTGTGGAGGGTGCCTTCACGTTCCAGGGCACTGTCGAAGCCCTAACTGGGCTTTGGAGCCTAGGCACTGTGGCCTCTTTCACTGACTTTCCAGGTATCACTTCCCAGCCCCTTGTGATTTTCAGCCAGATGCAGCCTTGCAGGGTCTCTTCCTTAGAGTCAAAAAAGGTAGCCCAAGGGACTGCTTATTCAGTCTTCCCTGGTGCAAGAGGTGTTTGGCTGTGAAGACGCCAGAACAATGGCTCTGCTCCCAGGGCCTCAGTTTCCCAGTCAGAACAGACCTAGTCTCCAGAGCTCTTTGCTACAGAGCAGACATGGGGAAAAAGCGCTATGGAGGGTGCCTTCAGGTTCCAGGGCACTGTCGAAGCCTTACCTGGGCTTTGGAGCCTAGGCACTGTGGCCTCTTTCACTGACTTTCCAGGTATCACTTCCCAGCCCCTTGTGATTTTCAGCCAGATGCAGCCTTGCAGGGTCTCTTCCTTAGAGTCAAAAAAGGTAGCCCAAGGGACTGCTTATTCAGTCTTCCCTGGTGCAAGAGGTGTTTGGCTGTGAAGACGCCAGAACAATGGCTCTGCTCCCCCAGGGCCTCAGTTTCCCAGTCAGAACAGACCTAGTCTCCAGAGCTCTCTGCTACAGAGCAGACATGGGGAAAAAGCTCTGAGGAGGGTTCCTTGAGGCTCCCTGCCACTGGGGAAGCCTTACCTGGGTGCTGGGGCCTAGGCACTGTGGCCTCTTTCACTGACTTTCCAGGTATCACTTCCCAGCCCCTTGTGATTTTCAGCCAGATGCAGCCTTGCAGGGTCTCTTCCTTAGAGTCAAAAAAGGTAGCCCAAGGGACTGCTTATTCAGTCTTCCCTGGTGCAAGAGGTGTTTGGCTGTGAAGACGCCAGAACAATGGCTCTGCTCCCAGGGCCTCAGTTTCCCAGTCAGAACAGACCTAGTCTCCAGAGCTCTCTGCTACAGAGCAGACATGGGGAAAAAGCGCTGTGGAGGGTGCCTTCACGTTCCAGGGCACTGTCGAAGCCTTACCTGGGCTTTGGAGCCTAGGCACTGTGGCCTCTTTCACTGACTTTCCAGGTATCACTTCCCAGCCCCTTGTGATTTTCAGCCAGATGCAGCCTTGCAGGGTCTCTTCCTTAGAGTCAAAAAAGGTAGCCCAAGGGACTGCTTATTCAGTCTTCCCTGGTGCAAGAGGTGTTTGGCTGTGAAGACGCCAGAACAAATGGCTCTGCTCCCAGGGCCTCAGTTTCCCAGTCAGAACAGACCTAGTCTCCAGAGCTCTCTGCTACAGAGCAGACATGGGGAAAAAAGCGCTGTGGAGGGTGCCTTCAGGTTCCAGGGCACTGTCGAAGCCTTACCTGGGTGGTGGAGCCTAGGCACTGTGGCCTCTTTCACTGACTTTCCAGGTATCACTTCCCAGCCCCTTGTGATTTTCAGCCAGATGCAGCCTTGCAGGGTCTCTTCCTTAGAGTCAAAAAAGGTAGCCCAAGGGACTGCTTATTCAGTCTTCCCTGGTGCAAGAGGTGTTTGGCTGTGAAGACGCCAGAACAATGGCTCTGCTCCCAGGGCCTCAGTTTCCCAGTCAGAACAGACCTAGTCTCCAGAGCTCTCTGCTACAGAGCAGACATGGGGAAAAAGCGCTGTGGAGGGTTCCTTGACGTTCCAGGGCCTTGGGGAAGCCTTACCTGGGCTGCTGGAGCCTAGGCACTGTGGCCTCTTTCACTGACTTTCCAGGTATCACTTCCCAGCCCCTTGTGATTTTCAGCCAGATGCAGCCTTGCAGGGTCTCTTCCTTAGAGTCAAAAAAGGTAGCCCAAGGGACTGCTTATTCAGTCTTCCCTGGTGCAAGAGGTGTTTGGCTGTGAAGACGCCAGAACAATGGCTCTGCTCCCAGGGCCTCAGTTTCCCAGTCAGAACAGACCTAGTCTCCAGAGCTCTCTGCTACAGAGCAGACATGGGGAAAAAGCGCTGTGGAGGGTGCCTTCACGTTCCCTGGGCACTGTCGAAGCCTTACCTGGGCTTTGGAGCCTAGGCACTGTGGCCTCTTTCACTGACTTTCCAGGTATCACTTCCCAGCCCCTTGTGATTTTCAGCCAGATGCAGCCTTGCAGGGTCTCTTCCTTAGAGTCAAAAAAGGTAGCCCAAGGGACTGCTTATTCAGTCTTCCCTGGTGCAAGAGGTGTTTGGCTGTGAAGACGCCAGAACAATGGCTCTGCTCCCAGGGCCTCAGTTTCCCAGTCAGAACAGACCTAGTCTCCAGAGCTCTCTGCTACAGAGCAGACATGGGGAAAAAGCTCTGAGGAGGGTTCCTTGAGGTTCCCTGGGCACTGTCGAAGCCCTACCCGGGCTTTGGGCCTAGGCACTGTGGCCTCTTTCACTGACTTTCCAGGTATCACTTCCCAGCCCCTTGTGATTTTCAGCCAGATGCAGCCTTGCAGGGTCTCTTCCTTAGAGTCAAAAAAGGTAGCCCAAGGGACTGCTTATTCAGTCTTCCCTGGTGCAAGAGGTGTTTGGCTGTGAAGACGCCAGAACAATGGCTCTGCTCCCAGGGCCTCAGTTTCCCAGTCAGAACAGACCTAGTCTCCAGAGCTCTCTGCTACAGAGCAGACATGGGGAAAAAGCGCTGTGGAGGGTGCCTTCACGTTCCAGGGCACTGTCGAAGCCTTACCTGGGCTTTGGAGCCTAGGCACTGTGGCCTCTTTCACTGACTTTCCAGGTATCACTTCCCAGCCCCTTGTGATTTTCAGCCAGATGCAGCCTTGCAGGGTCTCTTCCTTAGAGTCAAAAAAGGTAGCCCAAGGGACTGCTTATTCAGTCTTCCCTGGTGCAAGAGGTGTTTGGCTGTGAAGACGCCAGAACAATGGCTCTGCTCCCAGGGCCTCAGTTTCCCAGTCAGAACAGACCTAGTCTCCAGAGCTCTCTGCTACAGAGCAGACATGGGGAAAAAAGCGCTGTGGAGGGTGCCTTCACGTTCCAGGGCACTGTCGAAGCCCTACCCGGGCTTTGGAGCCTAGGCACTGTGGCCTCTTTCACTGACTTTCCAGGTATCACTTCCCAGCCCCTTGTGATTTTCAGCCAGATGCAGCCTTGCAGGGTCTCTTCCTTAGAGTCAAAAAAGGTAGCCCAAGGGACTGCTTATTCAGTCTTCCCTGGTGCAAGAGGTGTTTGGCTGTGAAGACGCCAGAACAATGGCTCTGCTCCCAGGGCCTCAGTTTCCCAGTCAGAACAGACCTAGTCTCCAGAGCTCTCTGCTACAGAGCAGACATGGGGAAAAAGCGCTGTGGAGGGTTCCTTCACGTTCCAGGGCTTGTCGAAGCCTTACCCGGGCTTTGGAGCCTAGGCACTGTGGCCTCTTTCACTGACTTTCCAGGTATCACTTCCCAGCCCCTTGTGATTTTCAGCCAGATGCAGCCTTGCAGGGTCTCTTCCTTAGAGTCAAAAAAGGTAGCCCAAGGGACTGCTTATTCAGTCTTCCCTGGTGCAAGAGGTGTTTGGCTGTGAAGACGCCAGAACAATGGCTCTGCTCCCAGGGCCTCAGTTTCCCAGTCAGAACAGACCTAGTCTCCAGAGCTCTCTGCTACAGAGCAGACATGGGGAAAAAGCGCTGTGGAGGGTGCCTTCAGGTTCCAGGGCACTGGGGAAGCCCTACCTGGGTTTGGAGCCTAGGCACTGTGGCCTCTTTCACTGAAGACCTAGTCTCCAGATCTCTCTGCTACAGAGCAGACATGGGGAAAAAGCGCTGCGGAGGGTGCCTTCACGTTCCAGGGCACTGCCGAAGTCTTACCTGGGCTTTGGAGCCTAGGCACTGTGGCCTCTTTCACTGACTTTCCAGGTATCACTTCCCAGCCCCTTGTGATTTTCAGCCAGATGCAGCCTTGCAGGGTCTCTTCCTCAGAGTCAAAAAAGGTAGACCAAGGGACTGCTTATTCAGTCTTCCCTGGTGCAAGTGGTTTTTGGCTGTGAAGACGCCAGAACAATGGCTCTGCTCCCAGGGCATCATTTTCACAGTCAGAACAGACCTAGTCTCCAGAGCTCTCTGCTACAGAGCAGACATGGGGAAATAGCTCTGAGGAGGGTTCCTTGAGGCTCCCTGCCTGGGGGAAGCCCTACCCGGGTGCTGGGGCCTAGACACTGTGGCCTCTTTCACTGACTTTCCAAGTATCACTTCCCAGCCCCTTGTGATTTTCAGCCAGATGCAGCCTTGCAGGGTCTCTTCCTTAGAGTCAACAAAGGCAGCCCAAGGGACTGCTTATTCAGTCTTCCCTGGTGCAAGTGGTGTTTGGCTGTGAAGACGCCAGAACAATGGCTCTGCTCCCAGGGCCTCAGTTTCCCAGTCAGAACAGACCTAGTCTCCAGAGCTCTCTGCTACAGAGCAGACATGGGGAAAAAGCGCTGTGGAGGGTGCCTTCACGTTCCAGGGCTCTGTCGAAGCCTTACCTGGGCTTTGGAGCCTAGGCACTGTGGCCTCTTTCACTGACTTTCCAGGTATCACTTCCCAGCCCCTTGTGATTTTCAGCCAGATGCAGCCTTGCAGGGTCTCTTCCTTAGAGTCAAAAAAGGTAGCCCAAGGGACTGCTTATTCAGTCTTCCCTGGCAAGAGATGTTTGGCTGTGAAGACGCCAGAACAATGGCTCGCTCCCAGGGCCTCAGTTTCCCAGTCAGAACAGACCTAGTCTACAGAGCTCTCTGCTACAGAGCTGACATGGGAAATAGCTCTGAGGAGGGTTCCTTGAGGCTCCCTGCCTTGGGGAAGCCCTAACCGGGTGCTGGGGCCTAGGCACCGTGGCCTCTTTCACTGACTTTCCAGGTATCACTTCCCAGCCCCTTGTGATTTTCAGCCAGATGCAGCCTTGCAGGGTCTCTTCCTTAGAGTCAAAAAAGGTAGCCCACGGGACTGCTTATTCAGTCTTCCCTGGTGCAAGAGGTGCTTGGCTGTGAAGACGCCAGAACAATGGCTCTGCTCCCAGGGCCTCAGTTTCCCAGTCAGAACAGACCTAGTCTCCAGAGCTCTCTGCTACAGAGCAGAAATGGGGAAAAAGCGCTGTGGAGGGTGCCTTCACGTTCCAGGGCACTGTCGAAGCCTTACCTGTGCTTTGGAGCCTAGGCACTGTGGCCTCTTTCACTGACTTTCCAGGTATCACTTCGCAGCCCCTTGTGATTTTCAGCCAGATGCAGCCTTGCAGAGTCTCTTCCTTAGAGTCAAAAAAGTTACCCCATGGGACTGCTTATTCAGTCTTCCCTGGTGCAAGAGGTGCTTGGCTGTGAAGACGCCAGAACAATGGCTCTGCTCCCAGGGCCTCAGTTTCCCAGTCAGAACAGACCTAGTCTCCAGAGCTCTCTGCTACAGAGCAGAAATGGGGAAAAAGCGCTGTGGAGGGTGCCTTCACGTTCCAGGACACTGTCGAAGCCTTACCTGGGCTGTGGAGCCTAGGCACTGTGGCCTCTTTCACTGACTTTCCAGGTATCACTTCCCAGCCCCTTGTGATTTTCAGCCAGATGCAGCCTTGCAGGGTCTCTTCCTTAGAGTCAAAAAAGGAACCCCAGGGACTGCTTATTCAGTCTTCCCTGGTGCAAGAGGTGTTTGGCTGTGAAGACGCCAGAACAATGGCTCTGCTCCCAGGGCCTCAGTTTCCCAATCAGAACAGTCCTAGTCTCCAGAGCTCTCTGCTACAGAGCAGACATGGGGAAATAGCTCTGAGGAGGGTTCCTTGAGGCTCCCTGCCTTGGGGGAGCCCTACCCGGGTGCTGGGGCCTAGGCACTGTGTCCTCTTTCACTGACTTTCCAGGTATCACTTCCCAGCCCCTTGTGATTTTCAGCCAGATGCAGCCTTGCAGGGTCTCTTCCTTAGAGTCAAAAAAGGGAGCCCAAGGGACTGCTTATTCAGTCTTCCCTGGTGCAAGAGGTGTTTGGCTGTGAAGACGCCAGAACAATGGCTCTGCTCCCAGGGCCTCAGTTTCCCAGTCAGAACAGACCTAGTCTCCAGAGCTCTCTGCTACAGAGCAGACATGGGGAAAAAGCGCTGGGGAGGGTGCCTTCACGTTCCAGGGCACTGTCGAAGCCTTACCTGGGCTTTGGAGCCTAGGCACTGTGGCCTCTTTCACTGACTTTCAGGTATCACTTCCCAGCCCCTTGTGATTTTCAGCCAGATGCAGCCTTGCAGGGTCTCTTCCTTAGAGTCAAAAAAGGTAGCCCAAGGGACTGCTTATTCAGTCTTCCCCTGGTGCAAGAGGTGTTTGGCTGTGAAGACGCCAGAACAATGGCTCTGCTCCCAGGGCCTCAGTTTCCCAGTCAGAACAGACCTAGTCTCCAGAGCTCTCTGCTACAGAGCAGACATGTGGAAAAACCGCTGTGGAGGGTGCCTTCACGTTCCAGGGCACTGTCGAAGCCTTACACGGGTTTGGAGCCTAGGCACTGTGGCCTCTTTCACTGACTTTCCAGGTATCACTTCCCAGCCCCTTGTGATTTTCAGCCAGATGCAGCCTTGCAGGGTCTCTTCCTAAGAGTAAAAAAAGGGAGCCCAAGGGACTGCTTATTCAGTCTTCCCTGGTGCAAGAGGTGTTTGGCTGTGAAGACGCCAGAACAATGGCTCTGCTTCCAGGGCCTCAGTTTCCCAGTCAGAACAGACCTAGTCTCCAGAGCTCTCTGCTACAAAGCAGACATGTGGTAAAAGCGCTGTGGAGGTTGGCTTCACGTTCCAGGGCACTGTCGAAGCCTTACCTGTGCTTTGGAGCCTCGGCACTGTGGCCTCTTTCACTGACTTTCCAGGTATCACTTCCCAGCCCCTTGTGATTTTCAGCCAGATGCAGCCTTGCAGGGTCTCTTCCTTAGAGTCAAAAAAGGTAGCCCAAAGGACTGCTTATTCAGTCTTCCCTGGTGCAAGAGGTGTTTGGCTGTGAAGACGCCAGAACAATGGCTCTGTTCCCAGGGTCTCAGTTTCCCAGTCAGAACAGTCCTACTCTCCAGAGCTCTCTGCTACAGAGCAGACATGGGGAAATAGCTCTGAGGAGGGTTCCTTGAGGCTCCCTGCCTTGGGGAAGCCCTACCCGGGTGCTGGGGCCTAGGCACCGTGGCCTCTTTCACTGACTTTCCAGGTATCACTTCCCAGCCCCTTGTGATTTTCAGCCAGATGCAGCCTTGCAGGGTCTCTTCCTTAGAGTCAAAAAAGGTAGCCCAAGGGACTGCTTATTCAGTCTTCCCTGGTGCAAGAGGTGTTTGGTTGTGAAGACGCCAGAACAATGGCTCTGCTCCCAGGGCCTCAGTTTCCCAGTCAGAACAGACCTAGTCTCCAGAGCTCTCTGCTACAGAGCAGAAATGGGGAAAAAGCGCTGTGGAGGGTGCCTTCACGTTCCAGGGCACTGTCGACGCCTTACCTGGGCTTTGGAGCCTAGGCACTGTGGCCTCTTTCACTGACTTTCCAGGTATCACTTCCCAGCCCCTTGTGATTTTCAGCCAGATGCAGCCTTGCAGGTTCTCTTCCTTAGAGAGAAAAAATGTAGCCCAATGATCTGCTTATTCAGTCTTCCCTGGTGCAAGAGGTGTTTGGCTGTGAAGACGCAAGAACAATGGCTCTGCTCCCAGGGCCTCAGTTTCCCAGTCAGAACAGACCTAGTCTCCAGAGTTCTCTGCTACAGAGCAGACATGGGGAAAAACTCTGGGGAGGGTTCCTTGAGGCTCCCTGCCTTGGGGAAGACCTACCCGGGTGCTGGGGCCTAGGCACTGTGGCCTCTTTCACTGACTTTCCAGGTATCACTTCCCAGCCCCTTGTGATTTTCAGCCAGATGCAGCCTTGCAGGGTCTCTTCCTTAGAGTCAAAAAAGGTAGCCCAAGGGACTGCTTATTCAGTCTTCCCTGGTGCAAGAGGTGTTTGGCTGTGAAGACGCCAGAACAATGGCTCTGCTCCCAGGGCCTCAGTTTCCCAGTCAGAACAGACCTAGTCTCCAGAGCTCTCTGCTACAGAGCAGACATGGGGAAAAAGCTCTGAGGAGGGTTCCCTTCACGTTCCCTGCCTGGGGAAGCCTTACCCGGGCTGCTTGGAGCCTAGGCACTGTGGCCTCTTTCACTGACTTTCCAGGTATCACTTCCCAGCCCCTTGTGATTTTCAGCCAGATGCAGCCTTGCAGGGTCTCTTCCTTAGAGTCAAAAAAGGTAGCCCAAGGGACTGCTTATTCAGTCTTCCCTGGTGCAAGAGGTGTTTGGCTGTGAAGACGCCAGAACAATGGCTCTGCTCCCAGGGCCTCAGTTTCCCAGTCAGAACAGACCTAGTCTCCAGAGCTCTCTGCTACAGAGCAGACATGGGGAAAAAGCGCTGTGGAGGGTGCCTTCACGTTCCAGGGCACTGTCGAAGCCTTACCTGGGCTTTGGAGCCTAGGCACTGTGGCCTCTTTCACTGACTTTCCAGGTATCACTTCCCAGCCCCTTGTGATTTTCAGCCAGATGCAGCCTTGCAGGGTCTCTTCCTTAGAGTCAAAAAAGGTAGCCCAAGGGACTGCTTATTCAGTCTTCCCTGGTGCAAGAGGTGTTTGGCTGTGAAGACGCCAGAACAATGGCTCTGCTCCCAGGGCCTCAGTTTCCCAGTCAGAACAGACCTAGTCTCCAGAAGCTCTCTGCTACAGAGCAGACATGGGGAAAAAGCTCTGTGGAGGGTGCCTTCACGTTCCAGGGCACTGTCGAAGCCTTACCTGGGCTTTGGAGCCTAGGCACTGTGGCCTCTTTCACTGACTTTCCAGGTATCACTTCCCAGCCCCTTGTGATTTTCAGCCAGATGCAGCCTTGCAGGGTCTCTTCCTTAGAGTCAAAAAAGGTAGCCCAAGGGACTGCTTATTCAGTCTTCCCTGGTGCAAGAGAGGTGTTTGGGCTGTGAAGACGCCAGAACAATGGCTCTGCTCCCAGGGCCTCAGTTTCCCAGTCAGAACAGACCTAGTCTCCAGAGCTCTCTGCTACAGAGCAGACATGGGGAAAAAGCGCTGTGGAGGGTGCCTTCACGTTCCAGGGCACTGTCGAAGCCTTACCTGGGCTTTGGAGCCTAGGCACTGTGGCCTCTTTCACTGACTTTCCAGGTATCACTTCCCAGCCCCTTGTGATTTTCAGCCAGATGCAGCAGCTTGCAGGGTCTCTTCCTTAGAGTCAAAAAAGGTAGCCCAAGGGACTGCTTATTCAGTCTTCCCTGGTGCAAGAGGTGTTTGGCTGTGAAGACGCCAGAACAATGGCTCTGCTCCCAGGGCCTCAGTTTCCCAGTCAGAACAGACCTAGTCTCCAGAGCTCTCTGCTACAGAGCAGACATGGGGAAAAAAAAAGCGCTGTGGAGGGTGGCTTCACGTTCCAGGGCACTGTCGAAGCCTTACCTGGGCTTTGGAGCCTAGGCACTGTGGCCTCTTTCACTGACTTTCCAGGTATCACTTTCCAGCCCCTTGTGATTTTTTCAGCCAGATGCAGCCTTGCAGGGTCTCTTCCTTAGAGTCAAAAAAGGTAGCCCAAGGGACTGCTTATTCAGTCTTCCCTGGTGCAAGAGGTGTTTGGCTGTGAAGACGCCAGAACAATGGCTCTGCTCCCAGGGCCTCAGTTTCCCAGTCAGAACAGACCTAGTCTCCAGAGCTCTCTGCTACAGAGCAGACATGGGGAAATAGCTCTGAGGAGGGTTCCTTGAGGCTTCCTGCCTTGGGGAAGCCCTACCCGGGTGCTGAGCCTAGGCACTGTGGCCTCTTTCACTGACTTTCCAGGTATCACTTCCCAGCCCCTTGTGATTTTCAGCCAGATGCAGCCTTGCAGGTCTCTTCCTTAGAGTCAAAAAAGGTAGCCCAAGGGACTGCTTATTCAGTCTTCCCAGTTGCAAGAGGTGTTTGGCTGTGAAGACGCCAGAAACATGGCTCTGCTCCCAGGGCCTCAGTTTCCCAGTCAGAACAGACCTAGTCTCCAGAGCTCTCTGCTACAGAGCAGACATGGGGAAAAAGCGCTGTGGAGGGTGCCTTCACGTTCCAGGGCACTGTCGAAGCCTTACCTGGGCTTTGGAGCCTAGGCACTGTGGCCTCTTTCACTGACTTTCCAGGTATCACTTCCCAGCCCCTTGTGATTTTCAGCCAGATGCAGCCTTGCTTGCAGGGTCTCTTCCTTAGAGTCAAAAAAGGTAGCCCAAGGGACTGCTTATTCAGTCTTCCCTGGTGCAAGAGGTGTTTGGCTGTGAAGACGCCAGAACAATGGCTCTGCTCCCAGGGCCTCAGTTTCCCAGTCAGAACAGACCTAGTCTCCAGAGCTCTCTGCTACAGAGCAGACATGGGGGGAAAAATCTCTGAGGAGGGTTCTTTGAGGCTCCCTGCCTTGGGGAAGCCCTACCTGGGTGCTGGGGCCTAGGCACTGTGGCCTCTTTCACTGACTTTCCAGGTATCACTTCCCAGCCCCTTGTGATTTTCAGCAGCCAGATGCAGCCTTGCAGGGTCTCTTCCTTAGAGTCAAAAAAGGGAGCCCAAGGGACTGCTTATTCAGTCTTCCCTGGTGCAAGAGGTGTTTGGCTGTGAAGACGCCAGAACAATGGCTCTGCTCCCAGGGCCTCAGTTTCCCAGTCAGAACAGACCTAGTCTCCAGAGCTCTGTACTACAGAGCAGACATGGGGAAAAAGCGCTGTGGAGAGTGCCTTCAAGTTCCAGGGCACTGTTGAAGCCTTACTTGGGCTTTGGAGCCTAGGCACTGTGGCCTCTTTCACTGACTTTCCAGGTATCACTTCCCAGCCCCTTGTGATTTTCAGCCAGATGCAGCCTTGCAGGTTCTCTTCCTTAGAGTCAAAAAAGGTAGCCCAAGGGACTGCTTATTCTGTCTTCCCTGGTGCAAGAGGTGTTTGGCTGTGAAGACGCCAGAACAATGGCTCTGCTCCCAGGGCCTCAGTTTCCCAGTCAGAAAAGACCTAGTCTCCAGAGCTCTCTGCTACAGAGCAGACATGGAGAAATAGCTCTGAGGAGGGTTCCTTGAGGCTCCCTGCCGTGGGGAAGCCTCACGTGGGCTTTGGTGCCGAGGCACTGTGGTCCCTTTCACTGACTTTCCAGATATCACTTCCCAGCCCCTTGTGATTTTCAGCGAGATGCAGCCTTGCAGGGTCTCTTCCTTAGAGTTAAAAAAGGTAGCCCAAGGGACTGCTTATTCAGTCTTCCCTGGTGCAAGAGGTGTTTGGCTGTGAAGACGCCAGAACAATGGCTCTGCTCCCAGGGCCTCAGTTTCCCAGTCAGAACAGACCTAGTCTCCAGAGCTCTCTGCTACAGAGCAGACATGGGGAAAAAGCGCTGTGGAGGGTGCCTTCACGTTCCAGGGCACTGTCGAAGCCTCACGTGGGCTTTGGAGCCTAGGCACTGTGGCCTCTTTCACTGACTTTCCAGGTATCACTTCCCAGCCCCTTGTGATTTTCAGCCAGATGCAGCCTTGCAGGGTCTCTTCCTTAGAGTCAAAAAAGGTAGCCCAAGGGACTGCTTATTCAGTCTTCCCTGGTGCAAGAGGTGTTTGGCTGTGAAGACGCCAGAACAATGGCTCTGCTCCCAGGGCCTCAGTTTCCCAGTCAGAACAGACCTAGTCTCCAGAGCTCTCTGCTACAGAGCAGACATGGAGAAATAGCTCTGAGGAGGGTTCCTTGAGGCTCCCTGCCTTGGGGTAGCCTCACGTGGGCTTTGGAGCCGAGGCACTGTGGCCCCTTTCACTGACTTTCCAGGTATCACTTCCCAGCCCCTTGTGATTTTCAGCCAGATGCAGCCTTGCAGGGTCTCTTCCTTAGAGTCAAAAAAGGTAGCCCAAGGGACTGCTTATTCAGTCTTCCCTGGTGCAAGAGTTGTTTGGCTGTGAAAGACGCCAGAACAATGGCTCTGCTCCCAGGGCCTCAGTTTCCCAGTCAGAACAGACCTAGTCTCCAGAGCTCTCTGCTACAGAGCAGACATGGAGAAAAAGCGCTGTGGAGGGTGCCTTCACGTTCCAGGGCACTGTCGAAGCCTTACCTGGGCTTTGGAGCCTAGGCACTGTGGCCTCTTTCACTGACTTTCCAGGTATCACTTCCCAGCCCCTTGTGATTTTCAGCCAGATGCAGCCTTGCAGGGTCTCTTCCTTAGAGTCAAAAAAGGGAGCCCAAGGGACTGCTTATTCAGTCTTCCCTGGTGCAAGAGGTGTTTGGCTGTGAAGACGCCAGAACAATGGCTCTGCTGCCAGGGCCTCAGTTTCCCAGTCAGAACAGACCTAGTCTCCAGAGCACTATGCTACAGAGCAGATATGGGGAAAAAGCGCTGTGGAGGGTGCCTTCAAGTTCCAGGGCACTGTTGAAGCCTTATTTGGGCTTTGGAGCCTAGGCACTGTGGCCTCTTTCACTGACTTTCCAGGTATCACTTCCCAGCCCCTTGTGATTTTCACCCAAATGGAGCCTGGCAGGGTCTCTTCCTTAGAGTCATAAAAGATAGCCCAAGGGAGTCCTTATTCAGACATCCCTGGTGCAAGAGGTGTTTGTCTGTTAAGTAGCCACAACAATGGGTCTGCTCCAGCGCCTCAGTTTCCCAGTCAGAACAGACCTAGTCTCCAGACCTCTCTGCTACAGAGCACACATGTGGCAATACATCTAAGAAGAGTTCCTTGAGGTTCCCTGGCATGGGGGAAGCCCTACTCGGGTGGTGGGGCCTAGGCACTGTGGCTTCTTCCACTGACTTTCCAGGTAGCACTTTCCAGCCCCTTGTGATTTTCAGCCAAAGGCAGCCTGGAAGGGTCTCTTCTTAGAGTTATAAAAGGTAGCCCAAGGGAGTGCTTATTCAAGCTTCCCTGGTGAAAGAGGTGTTTTGTCTGTTAAGAAGCCACAACAATGGGTCTGATCCCAGGGCCTCAATTTCCCAGTCAGAACAGACCTAGTCTCCACAGCTCTCTGATACAGAGCATACATGGGGCAATAGCTCTGAGGAGTGTTCCTTGAGGTTCCCTGGCTTGGGGAAGCCCTACCCATGCGGTGGCACCTAGGCACTGTGATCTCTTCCACTGACTTTCCAGGTAACACTTTCCAGCCCCTTGTGATTTTCAGCCAAAGGCAGCCTGGCAGGGTCTCTTCCTTAGAGTCATAAAAGGAAGCCCAAGGGAGTGTTTATCCAATCTTCCCTGGAAAGAGGTGTTTTGGCTGTGAAAGACGCCAGACAACAATGGGTTTGCCTCCAGGGCCTCAGTTTCCCAGTCAGAACAGACCTAGTCTCCAGAGCTCTCTGCTACAGAGCACACATGGGGCAAAAAGCTCTGAGGAGGGTTCCTTGACGTTCACGGGCTTGTCGAAGCCCTTACCTGGGTGGTGGAGCCTAGGCACTGTGGCCTCTTTCACTGACTTTCCAGGTATCACTTCCCAGCCCCTTGTGATTTTCAGCCAGATGCAGCCTTGCAGGGTCTCTTCCTTAGAGTCAAAAAAGGTAGCCCAAGGGACTGCTTATTCAGTCTTCCCTGGTGCAAGAGGTGTTTGGCTGTGAAGACGCCAGAACAATGGCTCTGCTCCCAGGGCCTCAGTTTCCCAGTCAGAACAGACCTAGTCTCCAGAGCTCTCTGCTACAGAGCAGACATGGGGAAAAAGCGCTGTGGAGGGTTCCCTTCACGTTCCAGGGCACTGTCGAAAGCCCTACTGGGCTTTGGAGCCTAGGCACTGTGGCCTCTTTCACTGACTTTCCAGGTATCACTTCCCAGCCCCTTGTGATTTTCAGCCAGATGCAGCCTTGCAGGGTCTCTCTTCCTTAGAGTCAAAAAAGGTAGCCCAAGGGACTGCTTATTCAGTCTTCCCTGGTGCAAGAGGTGTTTGGCTGTGAAGACGCCAGAACAATGGCTCTGCTCCCAGGGCCTCAGTTTCCCAGTCAGAACAGACCTAGTCTCCAGAGCTCTCTGCTACAGAGCAGACATGGGGAAAAAGCGCTGTGGAGGGTGCCTTCACGTTCCAGGGCACTGTCGAAGCCTTACCTGGGCTTTGGAGCCTAGGCACTGTGGCCTCTTTCACTGACTTTCCAGGTATCACTTCCCAGCCCCTTGTGATTTTCAGCCAGATGCAGCCTTGCAGGGTCTCTTCCTTAGAGTCAAAAAAGGTAGCCCAAGGGACTGCTTATTCAGTCTTCCCTGGTGCAAGAGGTGTTTGGCTGTGAAGACGCCAGAACAATGGCTCTGCTCCCAGGGCCTCAGTTTCCCAGTCAGAACAGACCTAGTCTCCAGAGCTCTCTGCTACAGAGCAGACATGGGGAAAAAGCGCTGTGGAGGGTGCCTTCACGTTCCAGGGCACTGTCGAAGCCTTACCTGGGCTTTGGAGCCTAGGCACTGTGGCCTCTTTCACTGACTTTCCAGGTATCACTTCCCAGCCCCTTGTGATTTTCAGCCAGATGCAGCCTTGCAGGGTCTCTTCCTTAGAGTCAAAAAAGGTAGCCCAAGGGACTGCTTATTCAGTCTTCCCTGGTGCAAGAGGTGTTTGGCTGTGAAGACGCCAGAACAATGGCTCTGCTCCCAGGGCCTCAGTTTCCCAGTCAGAACAGACCTAGTCTCCAGAGCTCTCTGCTACAGAGCAGACATGGGGAAAAAGCGCTGTGGAGGGTGCCTTCACGTTCCAGGGCACTGTCGAAGCCTTACCTGGGCTTTGGAGAGCTAGGCACTGTGGCCTCTTTCACTGACTTTCCAGGTATCACTTCCCAGCCCCTTGTGATTTTCAGCCAGATGCAGCCTTGCAGGGTCTCTTCCTTAGAGTCAAAAAAGGTAGCCCAAGGGACTGCTTATTCAGTCTTCCCTGGTGCAAGAGGTGTTTGGCTGTGAAGACGCCAGAACAATGGCTCTGCTCCCAGGGCCTCAGTTTCCCAGTCAGAACAGACCTAGTCTCCAGAGCTCTCTGCTACAGAGCAGACATGGGGAAAAAGCGCTGTGGAGGGTGCCTTCACGTCCCAGGCACTGTCGAAGCCTTACCTGGGCTTTGGAGCCTAGGCACTGTGGCCTCTTTCACTGACTTTCCAGGTATCACTTCCCAGCCCCTTGTGATTTTCAGCCAGATGCAGCCTTGCAGGGTCTCTTCCTTAGAGTCAAAAAAGGTAGCCCAAGGGACTGCTTATTCAGTCTTCCCTGGTGCAAGAGGTGTTTGGCTGTGAAGACGCCAGAAACAATGGCTCTGCTCCCAGGGGCCTCAGTTTCCCAGTCAGAACAGACCTAGTCTCCAGAGCTCTCTGCTACAGAGCAGACATGGGGAAAAAGCGCTGTGGAGGGAGGCCTTCACGTTCCAGGGCACTGTCGAAGCCTTACCTGGGCTTTGGAGCCTAGGCACTGTGGCCTCTTTCACTGACTTTCCAGGTATCACTTCCCAGCCCCTTGTGATTTTCAGCCAGATGCAGCCTTGCAGGGTCTCTTCCTTAGAGTCAAAAAAGGTAGCCCAAGGGACTGCTTATTCAGTCTTCCCTGGTGCAAGAGGTGTTTGGCTGTGAAGACGCCAGAACAATGGCTCTGCTCCCAGGGCCTCAGTTTCCCAGTCAGAAAAGACCTAGTCTCCAGAGCTCTCTGCTACAGAGCAGACATGGGGAAAAAGCGCTGAGGAGGGTGCCTTCACGTTCCAGGGCACTGTCGAAGCCTTACCTGGGCTTTGGAGCCTAGGCACTGTGGCCTCTTTCACTGACTTTCCAGGTATCACTTCCCAGCCCCTTGTGATTTTCAGCCAGATGCAGCCTTGCAGGGTCTCTTCCTTAGAGTCAAAAAAGGTAGCCCAAGGGACTGCTTATTCAGTCTTCCCTGGTGCAAGAGGTGTTTGGCTGTGAAGACGCCAGAACAATGGCTCTGCTCCCAGGGCCTCAGTTTCCCAGTCAGAACAGACCTAGTCTCCAGAGCTCTCTGCTACAGAGCAGACATGTGGAAAAAGCGCTGTGGAGGGTGCCTTCACGTTCCGGGGCACTGTCGAAGCCTTACCTGGGCTTTGGATGCTAGGCACTGTGGCCTCTTTCACTGACTTTCCAGGTATCACTTCCCAGCCCCTTGTGATTTTCAGCCAGATGCAGCCTTGCAGGGTCTCTTCCTTAGAGTCAAAAAAGGTAGCCCAAGGGACTGCTTATTCAGTCTTCCCTGGTGCAAGAGGTGTTTGGCTGTGAAGACTCCAGAACAATGGCTCTGCTCCCCCAGGCCTCAGTTTCCCAGTCAGAACAGACCTAGTCTCCAGAGCTCTCTGCTACAGAGCAGACATTTGGGAAAAATCGCTGTGGAGGGTGCCTTCACGTTCCAGGGCACTGTCGAAGCCTTACCTGGGCTTTGGAGCCTAGGCACTGTGGCCTCTTTCACTGACTTTCCAGGTATCACTTCCCAGCCCCTTGTGATTTTCAGCCAGATGCAGCCTTGCAGGGTCTCTTCCTTAGAGTCAAAAAAGGTAGCCCAAGGGACTGCTTATTCAGTCTTCCCTGGTGCAAGAGGTGTTTGGCTGTGAAGACGCCAGAACAATGGCTCTGCTCCCAGGGCCTCAGTTTCCCAGTCAGAACAGACCTAGTCTCCAGAGCTCTCTGCTACAGAGCAGACATGGGGAAAAAGCGCTGTGGAGGGTGCCTTCACGTTCCAGGGCATTGTCGAAGCCTTACCTGGGCTTTGGAGCCTAGGCACTGTGGCCTCTTTCACTGACTTTCCAGGTATCAATTCCCAGCCCCTTGTGATTTTCAGCCAGATGCAGCCTTGCAGGGTCTCTTCCTTAGAGTCAAAAAAGGTAGCCCAAGGGACTGCTTATTCAGTCTTCCCTGGTGCAAGAGGTGTTTGGCTGTGAGGACGCCAGAACAATGGCTCTGCTCCCAGGGCCTCAGTTTCCCAGTCAGAACAGACCTAGTCTCCAGAGCTCTCTGCTACAGAGCAGACATGGGGAAAAAGCGCTGTGGAGGGTGCCTTCACGTTCCAGGGCACTGTCGAATCCTTACCTGGGCTTTGGAGCCTAGGCACTGTGGCCTCTTTCACTGACTTTCCAGGTATCACTTCCCAGCCCCTTGTGATTTTCAGCCAGATGCAGCCTTGCAGGGTCTCTTCCTTAGAGTCAAAAAAGGTAGCCCAAGGGACTGCTTATTCAGTCTTCCCTGGTGCAAGAGGTGTTTGGCTGTGAAGACGCCAGAACAATGGCTCTGCTCCCAGGGCCTCAGTTTCCCAGTCAGAACAGACCTAGTCTCCAGAGCTCTCTGCTACAGAGCAGACATGGGGGAAAAAGCGCTGTGGAGGGTGCCTTCACGTTCCAGGGCACTGTCGAAGCCTTACCTGGGCTTTGGAGCCTAGGCACTGTGGCCTCTTTCACTGACTTTCCAGGTATCACTTCCCAGCCCCTTGTGATTTTCAGCCAGATGCAGCCTTGCAGGGTCTCTTCCTTAGAGTCAAAAAAGGTAGCCCAAGGGACTGCTTATTCAGTCTTCCCTGGTGCAAGAGGTGTTTGGCTGTGAAGACGCCAGAACAATGGCTCTGCTCCCAGGGCCTCAGTTTCCCAGTCAGAACAGACCTAGTCTCCAGAGCTCTCTGCTACAGAGCAGACATGGGGAAAAAGCGCTGTGGAGGGTGCCTTCACGTTCCAGGCACTGTGGGGAAGCCCTTACCTGGGCTTTGGAGCCTAGGCACTGTGGCCTCTTTCACTGACTTTCCAGGTATCACTTCCCAGCCCCTTGTGATTTTCAGCCAGATGCAGCCTTGCAGGGTCTCTTCCTTATAGTCAAAAAAAGTAGCCCAAGGGACTGCTTATTCAGTCTTCCCTGGTGCAAGAGGTGTTTGGCTGTGAAGACGCCAGAACAATGGCTCTGCTCCCAGGGCCTCAGTTTCCCAGTCAGAACAGACCTAGTCTCCAGAGCTCTCTGCTACAGAGCAGACATGGAGAAAAAGCTCTGTGGAGGGTCCTTCACGCTCCCAGGGCCTTGTCGAAGCCCTTACCTGGGCTTTGGAGCCTAGGCACTGTGGCCTCTTTCACTGACTTTCCAGGTATCACTTCCCAGCCCCTTGTGATTTTCAGCCAGATGCAGCCTTGCAGGGTCTCTTCCTTAGAGTCAAAAAAGGTAGCCCAAGGGAC